>JAPYYX010000814.1:0-55818 GCA_030522605.1 Cremastinae sp. B BG-2022a
ACTATTTTTTTCATACCGCTCAATGCATTGCTCCATTATTTATAACAGTTCAAAGTCGCCTGGGTCCAATGGACCCAGTGTGACTACGACGTGATTCTATCGAAGTGTGACTACTAAGGGTTAAGGTAATCAACTATAGTCTATCGCCTAAGATGTACAAATAACACCCACGAACGAAGCAATATATCTAGGCGTAATAATAGATAACAAACTCACATTCAACAAACATTTTTCAAAATCTAAGAGTAAAATAATAAATGGAGCATCTAACTTTTAGAGCATATATGCTCTGTTGTAACTTGGTAAATTATATAACTTACAAAAATAATAACCTTAAAATTAAAGAAACAACAAAAATTTACAAAAGCATTTGCTGGCCGATACTTGAATACGGTCACCCTATATTCATAAACGCTAAGACTTCCGCAATAAATGAATTGAAAACAGCTGAGACAACTGCATTACGAAAACACACAAAAATTCGCCATCATGCGAATCCGCTATTCAATCATCACAACAACGTCTTATATGAACGCACAAAAATAACGCCGATCGCAGAAAGGCTTCAAAATCTAACAAAATTATTCGTAGTATCCCAAAAAGTCCATCATCCTTCCGCTAACCAACAGAAAATTCAAACACCTGCAAAAAACAATTCATGAAAATTTATTAAATGTGGCACAAAACTGATTGAATATTGTAATATAGAATATTATAATACTATTATAATATTATAATATAATACTATTATAATAAAAAAAATCTTTAAGAATATCACGGGTTGAAGAACCACGATCAATGGCCCGTCCCATTATTATTAAAAATGGCGAATATGGCATAAAATGTACAGATTAGTGCATATAATAATATATGTAAATAAAGCACGTACTACTACTATTACTATTAAATAGATTTCGATAAAATATTCCATCTTACAGCTGAATTATTTAATACAATTCAATTGAGAATCTCTACCATTTTTATATCTTCTGTCTCATTCTCGATTATTTTATTTTTATATTTCCTGATACTATGAATTTCCAAAGCAGCTTTTATGAAACTTCATACCGTTCGTTATTTCATGGTTGATATTAAAAAATGAGAATTAAAGCGTGACCCCGTCGGTGGGATATTGTTTGTGGTGGGAAAAGTATAGTGGTTGGGGATCTGTCACAACTGTCAAAGGGAGGAAAAAATGAGATAGCACAGCACGGGGGTAAGCGTCACAAAAGCAAGGACGAGTCTACCGGCGTAATTATTATATGTTGATGTAAAAAATGGAAAAAAAAATTGACGAGGCATGAGAATGCGGTCTGCGTCCTGTCCCGCATTTGCAATTTACACGCGTGTCTCTACATATTGTGTGAATAAAATGATAGTGGGAGGTAGGCATGCGGTAACTGTGGACCAAGAAATAACCTTCTCAAAACTCAAATGATAATTCTCCCTGCCGGTTAGCCACGAAGCAATTTCGAAAAGAGTTCTTCGGCGGTGCTTTATATACACGAACCGCGAGGATTTGTTTCGAGAAACGGGAGACAAGAAATGGAAAAAGATACATTTTTGATGCTGGCAATTCTTTCGATGACATTGCATTCCCAACTGCTCTTCGTATCTCTTCCTCTCGATCGTTATCGTTGAAAAATATTTGTTTATATTAAATATTTAAAAATCGGAAGGTTCAACTATTTCATTGCAGGAACTTTTCTAATATGAATTAAAAGATATTCCTTGCGTGAGGGGGTATCGAAATTTTGTTCTCGTTTTTTCTTATATTTCAAGTGAACTCAGCATTTAAGTCCATTAGGAAAAGTTATTACTGATTAATTAAAAAACAAAATTGATCCGACGTAAAGTTTATTTGTTAAATATATAATAAACCAAATCATACAAATTTTTATCTTCAGATTTTTATAAAAAATTGATTCAAGCTTCTTTGATGTTACCTATATGAAAAAGTGTGCAAAATTTCAACATGCTTCACTGACCTAAAAATCAAGATACTCGTCGTTAATATTGCAATATTTAACACGAAAAATGACGATTTTTAAGAATAAATTTCTTCATTTTGCAGTCGGGAACACTCCCTGAAATTTTACACAGTTGTTCATATGACATCAAAGAATGTTTCTGCAAATTTTCAGTAATATCCGAAGAAAACTCTGACGCAAGGAATATCTTATAACTCTTCTGCCTGTGTGGTAATAACGAAAAATGAATAAAAGGTGGAACGACAGAGAAGTTTTCCCGCGGCAAACCAACAAGCAACCGACCGCTCCCGGTCGTCACGAGTTTCTCGTTTTAAAACTATCTAATTGATTAGGATGCTGGGAACCAGGAAATAATTGTCAATTCACTCGAAACACTATATTCGCAGTAAATTTTTGCTGGGACTTGTACCAGGCATCAAACCTTTCTCTTCCTCTTATTCCATCTTTATCTTCTCCTTTTTTAAATATTTTTATAATTATATGATATCATAACTTACAGATTATTTTCGCAGTTCTCAAAGTATGAGAGATTCAAGCTTCCTGATTATTAAAGATAATAAAATGATAACAACAATCAGTTGAGATCTTAGCAAGGTACTTATATAATTAAATTGAGAAAACAAAGAAAAGAGAATAATTAAGTAGGCATTTGTGGCAATTGATCGCGATTTGCCATCATCGACTCATCCGAGATTATGTTTTGGAAGCGATAAACGAAAAGCAGAGGTCGTCAGGGAGGAAAATATCGATTGGACGGAAATAATTCGGGTTGACAGGGAGCGCGTCGCTAATTATCTTGCGGGTATCGAATCGATGCGGCTCCTGCTTTGTCGTTTCCAAATAGTCGAAATTACCAGTCGTGTTGCGAAGAAACGATAGAAGGAATGCCAACAATAGATTTGTCTCGTTGCCTCATCGTCTACGTGTGAACAATCTCGGAAGTACGGCCTACTTAATACTTCTTAGCTCCCAGCATCACCCGAGACAAGCACACACTCATCCGAATCTATTTTCCACTTGGACGGACGAATACAACGCCTCAAAGAAGAACATCCATTATTTATTTCGATATATAGTATGTCAAAATTCATATGATGATTCAACAATGTTCATTTTATTTTTTCACTCTCTTATTTTTTTCGGGTAATTGTCGGGATGATACCCCCTCCTTCCCTGGTGGGTGGGGGGATTTGTGTTTGTTTAGTTCCGAAATACAATGACGAAGAGAATTGGCGGCAGTCGACCCTCCATAAGAAGTTATAGGGTTTTGAAATTCTCGAAATTTCATGATCGATAAAGATGAGGATACAAAATAATGACAGTAAATAATTTCTTAATTTTAAATTTTCCGAATGAAGTTGTTGAAAACATGATGAATATTTATAGAATTTCAAAACAGTACAGATTTTGGATTCTGGTTCGTGTATGGGTTCACTTTTGGGTGGGTTGGATTAAGTATTGAAAAAGCGTTCATCCAAATTAAATTATTGAAAAATTTTTTAATTTTCAACAACCTGATTCGGATGAACGTTTTCCACATACATCATCTATGTTTTCATATATAGGATGTATTTGTCCATACATACTCTATGTATATGCGCGAGGACTTGGGAAAATTTTTGATTTTGTAATTTTTGATAATGAATACCTTTACACGAGAGGATGGCCGGTGCGATTTCTCTGCAGCATTGTATTCAGGTGGTTAAAAACTATAAGTCTATAAGTTTCGTCCGGAAAAATTTCAGTCGTGCTGACCTCTTGTGATTTTTCTCTACAGATTTCTCTCTCAGTATTGGAAAATTCAGCTCAAAAAACGGTGATACATTCTTTTCGACCCAAAGGATGGCGATACTATTTTTGCTAGATAAAAATTACATAAAAAATTGTGAATAGATGCTTTTGAAAAGTTAAGAGCAATGAACTAAATCGGGGTATACACTTGTTCATGATAAAAGAAAATTTAAAACTCTCCTTGACCGATTCGCGGAATAAAGCGCGCGAATCTCGCAAGCCAACTATTTTGCGCTGTTTTATCTCATTGTCAACAAAACTGGCGTGCCGATAAAAGCCCTTATTCTTCCGTCAAGCTACATACATACTATACCTTCAAATATATAGTCAAAAAAACGACGCACACCGACGCCCGAGCTCCAACTCGCTTGTTCTATCTTTATCTTTCTCTCTGTCTCTCTCTTTCTCTCGTTAATCGTAAAATTCATTAAAGGCCCCTACTAATTAAAAGTTGTAAATCTCTGAACTAACTAACGACCGCATATATAGAAAACTCATGATTTTGCGAAACGATCGCGGTGCCAACTTTTTTCTATTTTTTTACAATGCACAGCGTTTTTTCGATTTTTTCGAAACCACATTTTCATCTTTTTTTTGTACATATGCTAACAACCATCAGACAAGTCTCGTATTTATCATTTTTCTATGTTGAATCTATTTTACTGTGGTGATCATTGTCCACAGTTATCATTCAAAATCGGAGTCTCTGGAGAAATATACATGTACGTGTATATTGTATAAATGAAGAACTCGTGGCCCTGACCCAATGACCATTGTAAATCAAAAGCTCGAGTACTCCACACGTGGATATGGGCGACTCGCCGGTCGGTTGATCGTAAACTCGGCGGCAACGGGGAAGGCTCGTTAGCTAGTTCGTTCTCATCCTTCTTCATGTCTTTTTCTCATCTCTATTCTTATTTCTCTATACACTTTTGGTAAAAAGTTTTCATTCGGTATTATCAAGATGAAATCAATGAAGATCGAAAAATGAGCGAGAGAAAGATAATAAATAAATAAGTTTTATGAATAAGGGAATACGAAATGGTCTTTTTTTTAATTCAAAGATTCATTAATAAGCTGGATAGAAATTTAAAGAAATGTGAATTGGAAGAAAAAGAGGGTGAAAGTCGTAACGAAAAGTTTTAGTTGGAAATGTACGCGTGTATGTAGATAAATGGAAGCCTGCAGAATCATGTGCATTGCAGCGCGTTTGGGTCTCCCTCGGGGACGCGGAAAAGCGAAGAGCCATTCCTGACGAAGGCTCGCATTTATCGAATCGGGCCTGACGGGACACAGCGCCAGATCCTCCGCTCTTGTAGATCGTTAGTGTTGATCAGGCGCGACGAAACTTGAAGGTGGAAAACGAACGAGCGGAGCGGGACAAGCGCGGACAGAATCAGCAACGGCGGAAGCCTTCATCGAGAAACCACCCCACTCAATTACAAAAGCTTATTCCTTCGTTACACTGAGATATGAGACTGTCTAACTCTATATATCTCTTTTTTTGTTCTCCATGTTCACCTGAATCGTTTATACGATACTTATATTCATCAGATACTTTATTGCTTCTTGCTTAAATATTCATTTATTCCGCCTGATGGAAGTCTGCTTGATGAAAGTCTGCTTGAAAAATGATTCGATTATACTCGAAGTGATGTTTGTTAGATCGTGCAAGAAATACTCTTAAAATTCATTGTATCGAATGCGCAGAGAAGTTTTGCTAGAAACTTGGCGAATTTCGACTGTTTCTGCGTTTCCCGGAAGGAAAACTCTCTTCGCGCTCGTTCACTCGCTCTTGGCGATGCACATTGGGAAACTGCGGTAAACGTCCCTTTGTTCTCCCCCTTACCTTAAGAACTACTCTCAATTTGTTGAGCGTCCACAAGCCTTCTAGTTTCGTCATCTTCCCTGCAGAAACTCTTCATTTCGATGCATCCTCTTCCATTATCTGTGTAACTGTAACTTTTCCCAAACTGTGTACTGTCGCCACGTGCAACTTTCACGAGACTCAGCTCAGACACAAAGCATATATACAGTCGAAATATTGCTTCTGCTCGACCCTATACATCACGAGCTGCTCTGCCCGTCCGCCGATGATTTCCGAATCTTTTTTATCGTTCAACAACTCATTTTTCCACCTGGGTTTCCTTCATCCTTCTTGGCACGTTGATGCCAACAAAGAGAATTAAAGTTCATCATCCGTATCGACGTTTTCATTTAGTGCAATTAGATTTCGTTGTTTTTCTTTGTTTTCGTTTTCGCCTCGATGTATCTCCGCGTCTACGTCCATATTATATAGCTTTCGCTTGGTGTATCCTCAATAAGCATGGTTAGATGAGTCTGAAAGGGAGCAGGCTGCTATACGTGCCCGGAAATTTGGAATCTTATTGATGGTATCGACAGTTCGGAGTTTTCCAATTAGAACGGACAGAGATTCATGACCGCGTTTCACGCTCAAGTATTTTCCAGCGAAGCCCTCGACGAACTCGAGAATCCGAAGAATGAAATAAATACACCGGGGCGGGGAAGAGCACAAACCTTCTATATAAAGTGAGAAAGAGAGTTTCACACACGGCCGCTTTGTTGCTGGCTGATGGTTCCTCCTGTGCCCCTCCGCCATTTCTCGTTTTCCGTAGCGTTTACGCGAAATCTTCAACTTTTCTCTAGTTTAAAGCTTCTCTAGTTTACATGTATATTATCCATGTACTGTTTTCCTTTGTTCAAATAGTAATTCTTCTCTACGCGCATTCCAAATTATATTCACGCGAATAATCATCGATATACTTCGAGAATAAGTTGAAAAAAGGAGCCATATATTTTCGCAAGCGTACTTTCTATGAGGAAACACGTGTTTGAGGCGATCGTGAATTCAGGACATTGCGAAAGTTAACAATTTCCGTTCGAAATTGAGTACTATACTGTTGCCGCCCAATTAGATGCGAGATTTTTTTTCAATGCCGCCCATGCACGGACTTTCACATACTCGATGCGGATTTTGTGCTCAGTTTCGAAAGGTTCTCAAATCCTCTATTCCTTATTTTCGACTCGCATTTCATTGTGAAACATTCAAGCCGAAATTTGGGTCTATTATTTCAGGAAAAATTATTCCAAAATACTTGAAAATCACGTTCTATTGATTTTGTTATATAATATTAAAAATGGTAAAATTAGGCCACTGGTATATTTTATTTTTCTTATACTTATTTATATTTTTTAATGAGGCCATCGCGAGTTTTGAGAGCTTGAATTAATAGAATATATATCGAGACGCATAAATATGCAAAAAAAAGAAGATAGAGTAACACTTATCGGAATACGGGAGACGGCATCAGTAGGACGCGCGGTGAAAAGAGCTAGCTTGCCAGGTGACGAGAAAATGAGAAGAAAGAGAAGGGATATACGTGTAAGAGGGTAACTTTCTCCGGTGATTGACCTACTAACCGCGATATTATTAAGCCGCGAAGATTTCTATAAGGTTGTAGGATGTTGGATCGCCAAGATTCTCCTTTCCAGAACCTCAAACTTTTTTCTTCTTAATCTTTATTGGCTCTCGCTCTCTCTATTATTATTATCATTATTATTATTATTCTTTTTCTTAAAATTTTAAATTGTTTTCTTCTCTCAAAGTCGTATCTTTTTTTCTTTCTTTATCTCGGAGTGCGGTTCTTCTCAATTTCACTCATCTAATTTTATTGACCTCTTTGAGGTATTTTCGTTCAACCGAATTTAATATAATTTCGGAAAAAAGATATAGTAATCAGGCTCGCCAAATTATTTCCAATAAAAATAAGACAAGTTCAAATATAAAATTTATTTTGCCATTGAATTTAATCAAAATTCGCGTGAATAATTCAAAGTTACGAAAAATGAGGTGACTTGCGATTTAGCGGGTAAACATTTACTGTCCGGGAATCGGACTGTATCTATCCCGGTCGTCTATTTGCTCGTGTTGCAAAGAGAAGATAAAAGGAGAAAAGAGTGCGTGTTTTGTTTACAGAGGTTATTGTGGAGATGAGCAAGAACTGTGCGGCTGTGTAGTAAAATGTCAATATTTGATGCTGCTCTGTCGGATCTTTACATGCACATAAGAGAGCATAGTATAGGATACATCCATATGTAAATATAGTATAGATATCTTTATGCGTACATACAGCATATGTAGTCCGTGGAGGCGGTTATTTGGGACGTTTGGGAGTCAGGCATGCATATGAGCAGGAAGAAAGCTTCAAAGAGAAATGGATCAACGATCATCCGATCTGCGTACGCGGACGTATACTCGATGGAATTTACTTTTCGGATGAAAATACGAAATGAGAGATGGAAATGCCTCTTTTCCCATTGACTATACACCGTGATCTAGACATATGCGAGAGAAAGGATACGCGCGACTTGTATATCATCCATCTATTATATCTATACCGATCGAAATATATACATGGGGGCAAGGATATTTTATTTTTCGATCCGAAGTAGGACAAAGTCGGCGAGCCGCCTCTCTCTCGGCAGCAAATCCAGGAATAAGCCACTTTAAGGAAATACACATCACTTTGCCATCGGAAGAAAAATAAATATTTTTTCACGTATCGTAACTTATGTTTTTCTTGTATTATTCATCTTTATACATATATAAAATTCAAACTATATACGCGTGTGTAATTTTTTTCCTCCTCAATAGATAAACTGATCGCCATATGAAATTTGGCATGTGTATGTATTTTTTCATGGAGACGGTTTTTATACTATTGATTTTGATGATGTAACGACGACGCTGATGCTTGTTCTAACGGCGAGACTAACGTTGATAATATTTTGATCGATCACACTAACGCTTAACCTAATGTTCTACCTAACGCTCGAACTAACGCTCGATTTTTGTGTGTCACCGCGATGGTTTATATCTATAATGATCCGATAGGTAGTGCTGTTGTCGAGATGAAAACAATTTTTTTAGAAATATTTTATGTTTATCTCGTTATTCTCAAAAACGACAGGATGAGTCGTGCTGTTGTAGAGATCAAGATTTGTTTTAATTATCAGAAAATTTTTTTTTAGGTCTGACACGTAGTTGGGCGCATACTGAGAATTATTTATAGATTGATTCGAAATTAATAATAAAAAATGAAGGGTATTTTGGGGATGAAAAATATGTGTTCTTGGATTTTGAAAAAGCAAAATCTCTTTTAACTCATCTCTGTTCTTTATTATATGAGTAGATAAATGTATTTAAAGTAGTTAAAATATAATGCAATAAAGACAGGCTGGCGAGGTGTATTGCAGTACAACGTCTGCACGGTCAGCTACTATTGTATACTCTTTTAAATATAATTATTCCAAAGTATTTTTGGGATCAGCGTTCCGGTGGCCGTTACATTTCTCTGTATGATAGCTATCGAGGTAGTATTTCGCGAATAATCAAAGAAAAAGGGATTAGCTTTAGCTGATTTCGGAGGTTGAAGTAATCAAAAGCTAATAGCAGTGAAACGGTGGAAAGTTGGGCGCCGGAACATGGCACGATGATTCGTTAAAAATAACTGTGAGTGGAAGAAAATAGAGAGATAAAAAAGAGAGACAGAAAAAAAGAAATTTGACCACGCGCATTTGCTATCTCTCCGCAGCCACTCTGGCAAATTGCGCTATAAAAAAAAGATAAAAAAAATGCAAGAAAAAGAGGAAACGTCTCTTCAAAGAGCAATAAGCTACGGGAAGTAATTGGTTATACGGCGTGGCCATACGCCGAGCCAAGAAATTATTTTACTGCATTTTGAAATCTGCTCACGCCTTCTATCACTCGAGGTATTTCAAAGTTTCGCTACTCTGAATCTCATTAAATAAATACATCGCGACGTACTTATATTGAGTTTTTCTCATGTCTCTGAGATAGGAGTAAGTAAGAAATTAATCGTAATGAAATGTTGAAATGAAATAAAGCTCTCAAGCCGGAACATCTTAAAATGTCGGATCCGCAAATCAATGCGACAATTTTTTTTCCGTTGAATAATCGTGGAACGGGTCGGGAAAGATATATATCTTTCGGTATTAGACTTGAGTGAATCGTTTTCATACCTGCTTACATGGCACAAATTTGAGCATGAGAGCACAAAAAATCCGCAAATTTCTCCGCGGTCAAAGAAGAAGAGGAAAATTTGCATTATGGCTCAACGGCACTATATTTTCAATCTCGATAGAACGATTTAGCGTTATCTCCGCATATTCTGTGAGCGCGAATATATTATTTTAGCGCCCGCTCATAGGACGCGCGATATAATTATTTCTCGTTGAGTGAGTTGATGGGTGGAGGCAGTTGAGCCTTCTTCTCTCCCGAGGAGGAGAAGGACTTGAAAAAAAGCTCTGGAAAAGCTCATTTACGTCTAGCGTCCACGTGGGACGACGCCCTTCCGGATTTCTGCGTAGATGATGAGTAGCTCGAGCGTGACTATCATCCAACCGAAAGTTTATATCTTCCCTCGTTATTTTTTTTTGCTTCATTGCTTGTCTCTCGTTCATCCCGAGTCCTGTGGCTATACATTTTTTGGACGAGGAATATTTTTCTCCGGAGCAGGTGAGTGGGAACACGGGAATGCGTGTTTGTCTTCTCCGTCGAGTCGGAGTTCGTGCCTCGACCCTCTCGACTTATTTCTTTCACGAATTTATGCGCGTCACACAGCGTGTTGTAAATTTTAACGCGTGCTCAACACTGACGTAACTTTGCCCACGGGAATAGCTCAGGTTTCCCCTGTAGAGTCTTCACCTCCCTGCGCTTGCTTTTTTCCTACCTCATCCTCTCATCCCGCTCTGTGTTCTACTCTTGAATATTCTCGCCTGGGAATAGTGACGACGAGTTACGATCTTCCGTATACTACTTTACTTTTTCTTTACTTCTACACATTATACCGCTTTCTCTCTATCCCTAAAAACTTTCACTAATTAAAGTTTTCCTAAAAATGTGCGCCTCAACAAAAAAAAACGTATCTCATACCGAATAAGTTTTTTTTTTCTTTTTTGTTACATAAAAAATGTATGATACGTTGATGCTTCGACGATAAGGACTTTTTTCGTGGACATCAATTTTTTCAAATTCATTTTTTTTTATCTAAAAGCGGAAAATTGATTTTTGATTCTGATGAGGACTTCTGTATTTCAATATATTAGAGGTGAGTTGGACCGAAATCAAAAGAATAAGGAAAAATAAGTAAATACATAATAAACCTGTATCGTTAGAATAAGTTATGAAACACATTAGCAGTCTTCTACCATGAAAAGATGCCAGTAATAATGAGTTTGCTTCCGTAAGCCTGATGGTCGCAGTTTGCTCGCACTATATTTGCGCTTGAGGTAAGCACAATGCTGCATCGATATCGTGAATAAAGTAGAGCGAGAAAAAGGAAGAAAAAAAGAGATAGAAAGTTTGTTTGCACTCGAGGACTAAGCAAACATGCATATACCCGTGTGTGCTGGCCAAACGCTGGGAGTTTCGCGTTTCACTCGTTCACGTGCTGGAATTCGGCATTGTGCCGCATATTATCCAAGGATGCACAGAAGGCATATCCCTCTCGGAAATTCGTCATGCCCGTCACGATCGTTTGCTCCTTGTTGTTATTGTATAGAGATGAGAGCCAAAAAATCGGCCCAATCCCTTATACCCGGTCCGCAAGAGATCCTCCATAGATCGCCTGCGCCGAACTTGCACGAAATCGAGAAAGAATGCATATTTGCATACAAGCGTGCTTGTCTTTTTCTCTGAAAGGAAAAGAAAAAGAAGCAAAGCGAAAGAGGGAAATGAAAAAAAGAGGCTTGAGATCGTCGGTGAATACGTGATATGCAATCCCGAGGATCGGACAAAATTCATTTCGTTGAGATAAACAACAACACCGCGATACCGCTAGGCGCATGTACATCGACCTTGCGCGTCGCGATAAAAATTCTTGTCTCGTGCCTCATTCCGAGGAGGGGGATATTCGCTCCGATACTGAGAAAGCTACCAGAGGGAATCCCGAGACTACCGTCAGGTAAACCTTTTTTCAATCGCATTCTTCGTGAGCCTTTTTTTCCAAATCTAACAATAATTTTCACACTCTTTTCTCATCAGCATGCATTGTCGTTCTGATTATCCGTTCCAATCTTGAGATATCTCGACAAATGAGACTCTAGTATCATTTTTTACCAACTTCTGATATAATTATGAAGATGTGTGAATATGGCGTGATAAACAAGTTGATGCTGAACCGAAATTTACTTATGCATGTTAATCTATGCGGTCGAAAATGTAAAAAAGGACAAGGAGATCGATATTTAGATCCCCATTCTATATATCTATTTTTTTCATTTATTTATATACTCTTTGCTACCTGTGATCGATCTCTTCGCCATGTACGTGCATATATGGCACATCAACCATTCTTCTCGAATATTTTCATCTCGGTCACAGTTTTTCTTTTTTTTTCATCCCTCTGGAGAGACAGAGTGAGGAGGGAGATAGAAGTTCTCTATACATACGGTGGCTTAGAATTTGCGTTTTGTTTCCAAGGAAAGTATAAGCGCATTCTTTTTTGCTCATTCATTCCTTCCTTTTTTAAAACACGGGTCCTTGTGTGTCATTGTTTATCCACTTTTTCATTTTAACGCACCCGAAGCTGTTGCTGTCTATTCTCGTATTTTTTACCTATCTCTTATATAAAAATGCCTCTATATATGCAAATTTTTAAACTATTTTTACGTTATTTATTCTTGTTCCGATGAAATATCGGTGGTCGATAGAACAGCAACTGATGGGACTCTCGTTGCGCGTTACCGAATCACAGCTGGCATTCACCTAGATGGAACGTCACGCGTGAATTCTAGGAGGAGACATATCAGTTTTTGTTTACCCCTATATAATTTCTTATTCCGATTATTTCATGTCTCGGATAAAAACACATAGGGTGGGGAGGGGTAAAATGGGGCAGGGGGCAAAATGGGGTACCCCAATAATCTAGAAAAAATTTTCAATATTTCAAAGTTTGATAAAATTTAATATCAAATGGTATACTCCATCCATGTTATTTTCCAGCTGTATGCCTCCTCGGGGCTATTACAGATCCCAATTTCATATCCCTTATTCCTTCTTTCTACATTGTTTTCCCCCTGTTTTTTTTCTAATTTCCCTCCCTCCCCCCATAGCGTCTGCAGCCGACTTCCGCCCTAACCTGTATCGCATTCGCACATATGTTTGCACATGGGCACGGGAAACCTGCACAAAACCAGTGCCGGCACATTCGGTGACGTCTTTTCTGGATTTTCCGAAGTTATCAAACCTCGAAAGACCCAGAAAAAACCATCTCCCGCTCAGCGTTGACCCGTTAGCCGATGAAAGTTAAGCGGTCACCCATCCTAGTATTGGCCGCGCTCAATGTCGGCTTAACTTGTGGGACCACCGAAAATCAACATCGACTACGGGTCCACGACTGTCCGCAATATCAAATCGTATTTTCTTTACTAAAAACGTTTTGATTTTAAAACACATTGAAACAAAAATGAAAATGAATAATCAAGTAAGTACCTACCCCATTTTGTTAGCTAAAGAAATGTCTTTCTCATGGCAGCTGAAAATTTTATTTCTTTCCTTTAATTGTGATTGAAAAATGAAAGATTTAGTATGTTTAAACTCTTGGAATCGGAAAATTTTCTCAAGTACCCCATTTTGCCCCCTCCCCCCAATTTTAATATTTTTTCATTGTTTTTTCATTTACGCGATGATTGAATCCAATTACATTAAAGGGCTACAATATCTTGGAATACGAGCTCATCTTATGTCTCAGCATATCTTTCAAATTTTCATGGGGAAGAAGTCACGCGACATTTTTGAGTAACCTCGGGTGGATGAAATTCGTTCTCTGACCGATCGTTTTTAGTCCTGCGGCTGATATCGCCGCAAATTGAGGACGTCCGATTTTATTGGAAGCGTGTCGAAACAGCTAGGCATACTACACTCGCGCTCTGGAGTATTATATTAGAGGAAAAGCGTGTGTGCACCACCGCAGTGATATCAGAGGAGCTTTCTCGCCAATTCGTGGCGACGGAGCGGACCGACAACCATTAGAACGCTTCTCGCCGCGGTGCTTACTCAGCCCCACTCGACCAAAGAGCGACCGGCTGCGTTTTATGCCCCCCGGAATACGTTTAAACTCATTTTTTATTTCTCTCTCTGACGCGATATCTTGCTAAAATCCGCATAGCAAATCATGGAGAACAAGTCCCGTACATGTATATACAATACGTTTTAGTACAGAAAATGGGTTTATTCCTGTCCATCTGTAACCTATCCGGACAAAGTGCAGGAATCGATACCAGCTCCTTTTTTTCTTTTTTCTATTGTTTGAGAACACCGTGTATGAGTGCCGACGAGAAACGGTTCCCTGGTATTAGTAGAAAAAAACCACAAATTAACGACCTTTTTTAATTACGAGATTGTAATTTTTTGAATCTTCAATTTCTGAATTTATGTCCTAAAATTTAGCGCAATTTTGAAATTTACGAAAATTCAATTAAGAGCTATTATCATCATAGAAAATAATTTTATTCACTCCGCTTTACTGTTTCATTTTGTTTGTTCAAAAAATGAAAAATTCATTTCTTAAGGTAATATTTGGCTATATAGTACAATGTTCTACTTTGAGATCCAAAAAAATTAGATAATATATAAAGATCATTGAAATGAAAACGGTGTCCAAATTTCATCAAGATTTACCACGTAGTTTTTGAGATATTAATTTTATTTTAGATCGATGATTTTACACACGATCATATGGCCGAGCCACAGTTAATCACGAACACTGATAAAAAAGTCAATATCCTAGATTACTTCAGAATTTAAATTTGTGTTCAACTGGTAAAATAACTTTTAAAAATTAAATGTTCGAAAAATTTACCACATTCACCACATATTTTCGGAAATATTGTGAGTTTTCAATAAGCATGTCTCATTATTTGCGTGGGTAAGAGAGAGAGAGAGGTCAGATGAGTTGAAGATGTTGAGGTTAGTGATGTGAGTCAAGTTGTGAACACATATGAATTCCGATTAATAAGAAAATAAAAATAAAAAATATTAAAAATAAAGAAAATACATCCAATTTCAAGTACGCATCTGATTTTCCCAAAGAATTGTTCATATATTGGCGATAATTGACTACAAAAAAAATCGTTTTTTATAGTTCGTCAACGACTTATCTGCATCGTCTATATCACCTTAATCTTAAATTTCTTCATTTTTTCTGTTGTCCACTAATCTTATTATCCACTAATCCACTACTATTATTATTATCCACTAGACCACTAATCTTATATCTAATCCACTATCATTATTATTATTATTATCCACTAGACCACTATCTTATATCACCACTATCTTATATCACCGAAACAAAAATGTATTTTTGCTTCATTCATGCATCCAAAAGCTTAATATTCAAATGAAGTTTGGCAAAAGATTCATTATACTTGACGTGATTACATGCAAAAGCTTTTGGAAGAATTTTTTCGTATTTCGAGATCCGCACTGGCTTCGGAATTAGCATATATTTCAAACAAAAGGGGGCATAAAAATGAAAACATCAGGAAAGAGAAAAAAATGAAATGGAGTGCGGGCCATCGGAGGGCAAGCTGAGAAGGAGAATAAAAGGTATATCGTGAGTAATTCGAGAATCCAGTGCGGCAGCGAGCGTCTATCTATTCCCCTTCCATTAATTCTATATATGTAGGTATACGTATATACATCATCTTCACGCGTCGAAAGCAGCTTTTCAGCTACTGCCCGAATATAAAATACTCTCTCGGATTATATACTTTGCGTATAAGCTATATGGGACAAATTCACGAGATATGTGTATATCGAAGGCTTTTGCCGAGGGTCGAATAAAGAGCGAAAAAGCACTCTCAAAACAGATAATAACAATAATAATGTCATAACGTACAAACTCAATTTTTTCATCATTATTGAAACCGTTAATAATTGCAAAGTTTAAGACTTTATAGGATCAAAAATGTTAGCAAACATATATATTTTGGTACATAATTATAGTTTTTGGCGAAAAGTTCATCGCACCAGCGTATATACGTACAGCGACGTCGGCTGTGTACATTTCGCGCTTTCACCTTTTTCATCTCAAACAGAGTGAGAAACACGCGAAACGTCGAGACGTCCAGACGGAGTCGATGCATCGAGCGCATCGGTTAGACGAAAACGCGTGAGAACTACCAACCGCGCGGCAGATTCTTTTTTTAGTTTTATTCTCTATCTATCTATCTATCTATCTGTATATATATTTTTTCTTGCACTTTTCTCATCAACATTTTTATTTTTCTCATTTTTTATCTTCATTTCACTTTCAGGTTTCTCTCTCAAATTTATTTCCTTTTTAACACGCTTTTTATTATATACGTTCTTATTTCTCACACTTTGCTTTCCTTTTCTCTCTCTCTCTCTCTCTCTCTCTCTCTCTCGGCAACGTATTTTCAAATTATCACAATTTGATATCTAATCTACTCACATCTAGAATTTTTCAGCCTGAAACTTTTTTTGTTAGCGTGAAAGTGTTTACCGCTCACACAATAGTTGACTTGCCCTCAAGAATATTTTTTGAGAAAAAAGATAAAACTAAGAAGGGCAATGCACAGAAGTATACGCACAAATTTGGGAATTGAACATCAAAACTCAGAAATTTACTCGATCGGACTTGAAAAAGTATTTTTTTATATAATTATGTGTTTAGTATTCCTGATGGTAAAAACAGTAAAGGATTTCATGTAAAGAGAAAAATGAACTTGTCTGACGTTAATACTTCACGAGAGGTATTAAAGGAGAAGAGTCGTGTGCATAACTCGTTCGCATTGAAATCACGTCGGTTGAGACGATGATCGGAACAGCGCGCTCCTTCATCTCTTCCTTTTCAATTGCTTTTCTTTGATAAAACGTACACGAATTCTCTCTGTATAAAAAATATATATATATAAATAAAAGAAACGAGCTTACATTCAGCTACCGTTTGCCGTACAAGCGAAACGTGTACACAAAGTTTTATTTTTATTTTTTCCTGTCACCCGACTATGGGAACATCGCACACAGCGGTAATAAAGAGGTGTCAGAGTTACCAAAACCTCGAATAAAGACAACAGAAACGAGAGAAGAAACGCCGATGGGAGAATTTCTGTTATTCCTCTATCGTTTTCACATACACAAAAGCGTGACTTAACCTCCTAATAGTCATCTCGTATCCCTGATCTTTCATTCTGGGAATCAAATGTGTTCTTTGACTTTTCCCTATTAAATGGAGATACTTTTAATGGCACTCGAGATCAGAATTGGAATTGGATTCTACCATTTGACAAGAGACGAAAGCAGAATAAAGATTGTGGCCTTTTTTCTTCTTTTAAAAAAGGCAGTTGAATTGAAGCAATTTGAAAATCATCTTCCGACATTTTATTATTTTATAATAGTTCACGATTTTTTTGCAGCACCAATTTCTTGAATTATTTAATCATATTTTTAAAATAGGAAGTCGATAATTCTAAAGTGATAAATTATTCGTTTTGAATTCTTTTTTAAGGAGGTTGGACACCCAGTCAGCCATTCCCAATGTTAAAATCATAGGAAATTGAAAAATGGTAAGGATTTTATAACATTTGGTGATAATGTTCTTTGCTATCGAATATGAACACTCAATTTTTTTCAGATTTTTTTTCTGCTTGGATTTTGAGTAATTCAACTTTCCGTTTTTAACAATGAATAACTCAGGAACTACGTAGATAAAAAATCTGAAAAAATTCATAAAATCATATTTCAGGTTGAAGAATATGATCACCAATTTTTATTCAATTCTTACCATATTGATCTCCCTAACCAACCTCCTTAAGTTCTTTAATTTTTTTATGAAATTATCTTCCATTGTTCAACTTTTTCGTCAAGTTCCTATTCCTATTTTTTTACGCTCCGCATAAATAGAAATAGAGACTCTCGAAAGATTGTACAGTGTGTACTCGAGTCGCGTATGTTATTCGCCTTTCTGAACGGATTCTCACTCGTATAACGCAGGTCCTTTCCTTATACCGCCAGTAGAGAAAGTTTCGTCGACGCGTTCCGCAGACAACAACAAAATACACACATACACACCAACCGCATGTGAAACTACCGTAAATTATCGTAAAGTTGCGACCTATTTTTACTCTGAAAGTACCATGCGAAAAATAGAGACTTTATCGTATATTTCTTCGACCGATCTCTCTTCCACGGAACTTTACACGGTGCATGCGACCATCATTTCTTTTTTCATTTTACTTATTTTCCTCTTTTTTTCTTCTCGCCGATTCACAAATCATATCGAGCGTGAAATTTCAAATGAGTATTTTCTCGTACACGTCATATTTGTCACAATTTTCCACTTCGTCTGAACTTTCTTCCTTTCTCTCTCTCCCTCTCTCTCTCTCTCTGTATATATATATATATACATATATATGTATGTCTCTTAATTAATCAGTTTTTCTTTCTTGCTTTCTTTATAATCAATTCCACATAGTAATTTTAAGAATTAAAAAAATGATATTAAATACCTGAATTGTAAAATTCGTAATATGCGCAGAAGTTTTTTTCCATAGTTTCGCGTCTATCGCGACTTCCCACTTGAGAATTCTCGGTGAGAAGGAAGATTATTCTATTTGGTGAACAAGATTTGATCGCGGAAGCGCCAAAAGCGAGCAAAGTTTTTGCAAAAGAGGGCAAAAATATAAGAGAAGGAAAGATTCTCGATCGGAGTGTCCCCAATTGTGACGGCGTATATAGAATATATAGAATATAAGGTAGAAAAGAGAGTAGAATTCACGTATCTACTCCGAGCGAGGAGCATCTCGAAGATTCGCTCGGGTCTCCGAGATCATGCCTCGCGTATCTTTGGATCCCGGAGTCATCGAGAATTCCATCGACGAGTCTATTGCTGTTATTCGTGGAGTCTCGCACAACTCCGGATACGAATACTACGGTTGTCCTCCGCGCATGCCAATCTACTGTATAACTGGCCTAAGGACGCGGAAAATTGTGCTCAATTCTACGAAGGATCGCTCTCTAACGTCTCTTTGGTATACACCTTTAACCAACTTTACTGATGCTCTTTTTTCTATTTTACATTCTGCTCAATCTTATTATTATTCTTGCCCCTTCCTTGTCTCTCTCCGCCTCTAAACTCTATGCAGCTTGGTTTTAGAAAGAGACGAGGCATGGTATATACCCAGTCAGTTCTTCTTTTCCGTAGCCTCCATTTCTTTCGGTGAAATCCTTATCCAAATTCTGTATAAATATATTGCGCATAGGGCGGATAGAGAATTTCAAGGGTTTCAGTCTGCAACCGCCGAGACTTCTGGACAGATCTTCACCTGACCTTTTTCTTTTCTAGATATATATTTATTTTTTCTTTATATTTCCCGTGGTTTTACTCTTTTTCATTTTCTCTGCTTCGCGTTCCCATCTCGCATAAAATTACGCCGGATTTATCATCTTTTTATTGCCAGGCGGTCGTAAAGTTTGAGAACTCGCGCGACCCCAAGCGGCCTTTTTACCGCACGGATAAGCGCAAGAACGGTGGTGCTTCACCTTTTCCACCGATCGTGTAGTAAGCTTGCTTCGGCAACCCCCACGCTTTCCCATACCCCGGACTTATTTTTCTTTTTCGCAAATTTTATTGCTCCCGAGAATCTTTGGAAGGAACCGCGGAAGTCGTTTAATGCGTAACCTCCTGTTTTGGGAAGATCGAATGTCAACGGTATATAGACAACCTTTATGAGAACATGGAGAAAATTTAACGTTGGGAAAATCGGATAAAGATTTCACGTTTACAGTTTTGTCGCACCGAAGTTGTACCACTTTGTGGTGATAAAATTTATGAGATAATATAACAGAGAACACGATTCGCAGTGCCAAGTTTTCGTTCAGTTAATTCATTTTCCTCAAAGTGAGCATTTTTTGAAAATTTTATCATCAGAGAAAAATCGAAAACTCGTAGAGAACATACATCGGTAAGGAATCAATTGAGGATCGTAAAAAAAAATATCTCGTAATTTTGGTCATAAGAAATACAGTTTTCGAAAAATATTAAAAATATGAAGATTTATTGATGAAATCAATTGTCTATCAGTCTACACACGGTCTGGTGTATTCTGGTCTCATGATGTATTAAATATATTAAATACATGATAAAATCATTAAATGATATAGGGGCAAAATGGCAAGGAAAAAGTGCGCGTAATCTGATTTTTTTTTCGTGTTTATCACTTTAATCACTCAACATCTATTTGGTATTCGTATATGCTGCTTTCGTTGAAGAGTAAAAATTTGAAAATCTCTTGCCCCTATATTAAATGTAAGTGACGGCTTTGATAACCTTACCTGTTGTAGTATCGTGTTGAAACCAACGCGTTAAGAAATCGTCAATGCAATCCGGCGACGCGAAATTCACTTTTTTAAATTGTGGAAAATTGAAAGAAGGATAATTGGATCGTCTCTGATACTCTCAACTACTTGAGCAGGTATTGATCCTCGTTGATGAATTGAATTTTCAGCTTCAAAGTTTCAAAGGGTAATTCCGAAAAAAAACGACATTTTACGCAGAGGAATAGGATGAAAGATAAAACAAAAGAGAAGATCAATGTGAGTTATCTGGAGAGCGTTTCAATCGATACTTTTCGGCCATGTGAAGCACGCTAAGAGATTCTATTCGTAGGAACATTACTCGGTTGAATTCAATGCGTGCCATGCAAATAGCTGCGTTTAGGATGACGGTTTTGGAACTTTGTGGTATATAGATCGGCCTTTCATAGCTTTCCTTCCTTCGGCGTTGACTGGTTTATCCGGCCACGTGGATCATTTTATAAGAACGAAAACTATTCACAAATTGAACTTAATTCTGATTATGTATTTTTACCCGTTAATATGTTTAACGTGTTAATTTTTTTATTTTTCATTTCTCTCCCGAAAAATCTCATACGAAAAATTGCAACACTTTTTAAGGTAGTTCTATTAAAAGTGAGGATATCGAAATTTTTATACCTCGATTTTCTTACATTTAGAGTATACACATGACACACTAATAAACAAAATCATAAAAAAAAATTTCGTAAGATTTTTCTTAAAATCTAACTGAAGCTTCTTTCATACTATATAAAAATATGTACCAAATTTCAACAGGCTTCACCGACCAAAAAATCGAGATACTGAGGTTGTTTCAGATCGCTATATCTAACAAACGGGCTCTTATGGGAAGTTACGAAAAATAACGATTTTTGAGTCGGTAAAGGCTCCTGAAATTTTATACGCATGTACATGTGACATCGAAGAACGTTTCTGCAAATTTTCAACGAAATCTGACGAGAACGCTGTATCGATAGAACTACCTTAATATCAGAGACCTGTAGTTGGCTGAGCTTCAATTATCGATTATTTCAGAATTAGTTCTAATCGAAAAACGCTCAAGTACTATTTGACTCGAAATGTTTTTTCAAGTCTCTCTTTTCCCGTGATATTTATATTCACTTTTGGCACAGCCTGTACGCTTATCTCTGTATTTCGATTCACATACGAACCTACAAACCTTTCTGGCTCTTTCCCCATCTCACTCATTCTATCTCTTATTTCTCTCTCTGTCTCTCTCTTTCTCCCGGCTATTCACGTTTACTAGAACCATGAATACCGTTCTCCCGTAACGACCACGCGGATACACGTGGACGGGTGAATTCGCTTGCGAATCCAATCGACTCCACCGTGCATCAAGCTTTCGCATCGCAATTGCGTCTTTCTTGGTCTAACTACAAATGTAACTCACGTACGTACACAGCTTTAGTCTGGGTATATAAATGTAACGATAGAGAGTGAACAGAACGATCGAAACACGATGGCGTGCCTCGTGCTGGCCATTCTCGAATACCCAACGTGCAATGCTATTTGGACGTTCGTGGTTTAACCACACGTACACGTAAGCACAACATATAAGATCGCATACTGTGCGGTAGACTCCGATAATGTTGAATTTATGTGTAGTTAGGACCTACCACGATACGCACATATTCAACGTTTGGAAATAAATATCTATATTTTTTGTAGTCAACAACAATTAAATGAAGATTTACTTTGGTGGAGCAAGAGTTGTGTTTGATTATTTAGCTTGTGATCCGGATCTCGTCGTGTGTGAAGCATTTTAGCAACTATGCGCGTGAATAAATTGATGACAATTCTTTAAATATTCAGATAAATAATTATTGGAACATTTTGTGGAAACGTAAAATATTAGAAGAAAAGCAAGTGGAGAAGGAGAAACGGCGAATACGTCGAATGAGATACGTAAGTGATGAGCTAAAGGAAACATAGGATGTACCCTCGGAAGTCAGATCTCGGTGCCATTAAAACGATCGAGGTCATTGAGTGATCGCATGAAGGCACGACAACCCGTGTAACAGTGCCTGATGAAAAGAACGGAGCCAAAGGAAGGAAAAGAAAAAAGTGGTAGAGACAGAGAGATTTATAGAAAATGTGTTACAAAGTGCAAATCGGAGCAGAAAGCGAGGAAGAGGCGAATTTCAACGGACTCGACGAAAAATATATTTCAAAGAAGACAAATATTCAGGAAATTCGTGGTGGATCGAGCGTATTTTGGATAGTTTCATCTGCGTGATGCGTTTCCTTTTTCTTTCGTTTTCTACAGTTTTTCCTCTCATTGCTATTTTCTCCTTTCGATCTCTTGCCGTCTCCTTTAGTTTCTGACTTGGCGATGGAGCAAAAACTTTTTGCCAAATATTTTATGAAAGGGTCGGTAAGAGGGGGGAGCAAAGAAAAATAAGGCGACAGGTTGGAGGACCGATTATTGTACTACGCTACGGCCATAACTTTTCGCAGAAGGTATCCATTACCGCGATTGTTCCAAGCCAGTTTATGGACGTTGGTGTGCCGACAACGGCGACCAAGGACGACGTTCTTGGCTTGACGTCGTACTGCCGGTTGCGCCACTGATACACCAGATACTTATTTACCTTTTCTTCTCTTTTCCGCTGTCCTTTTCCTCATATGTATATTATTCTTTGATACTTATATCGACGTATCTTATTGTTAGTCAGCTATGCTATGAATAACGATACACATTATTCATGTCAATATGTTACACATAAGTCCCTGAAATATTTTATTATATGATTCTGTTTTGGTATTAAATTTTCCATGGGAATACATTATTATTACTCAATTGTGATTTAATTACAATGATTCTCTAAACGACAGTCGTGGATAATGTTGAATTCTACTTATTATTATATACTTTTTCTCAGTTTATTCATGATGAAATTTGCGTACATACTTGTTCCATTGAAGAAAAGAAAGTATTGTTGCATGATTGCTAATCTGGTTAATTTTCTGTTTCAGGTGAGTCACAAATCAAATATTTGTTCGATGCTGTCGGGGGTATTTTTGGGTAACGAGGACCGATACTTTGATAATCGCAAAAATTAAGTAAGTCGCAACGTTCAATTTCAATTTGCAATGTTTTCGATCTTTTTTTGGCCATTTTTATCTGGATAGTTGTTCGGTGTACGCAAATGGGAAATTTTAGCTCCGGTGATAGAAATATAAACGGGTAACAAGAAATAAAATGGAGAAATATCCAATTTCGAATGGTGCATACACACATACAAATATAACGTTCCGTTGTGAAGGAATTCGTTGGAGTGGAGAATCTGTGCCAAATTCGAGAGAAATTTGTCCACAACTGTGTCTCGTCTGTCTTTCGGAATATTTGGTCCTTCGGGAGTGTGTCTTAAAGTCTTGAAGGAAAACCGTTGTTCCCAACTCCACCTTCAATATCGAGATTAAGAGAGAGAGGGAGAGAGAGAATCACTAGAGCGATTGGCACGGAGGCCAAACTTGCGACGGAGTGCAAATGCATTTTCGATACGTACACCTTTAATTCTCACACTGATGTACGTTTTGAGAAAAGTTACATGATGTGCTAGACGATGGTGGGCTAGAGAGAAATAGAAAGAGAATATGTACTAGATGTCCCAATGGCGACAATTTTGAATTCTTAATAATTGACGTGGAGCAAGAAAAAGAAGATTTTACAATAATATTATAAAGAAAAAGACCCTACTAATTTTTTGATCTGCTGCAGCGTTGACGAGTCAGCACTAAACAAAATTTGGCCAATCTGCCCCGAGTCATGTTGTTTTCACTGACTTTTACAGGTTGACTTGACTTGATTTAACGATACTATTCAATAATTGTGTTGATTTCAAACAGCCTACATACATTTTTAGATTTACATTTTTATTTTGAAAATTTTCTTCTAATTATCGATATTGAATTTTCGGACACCCTTTGTATGTATAAAAAGAGAGAGACAGAGAGAGAAGGAGAGGAAGTGGCGTCGAACTCAAGGAGGAAGTATGCTGTAGTCGCGAAAGGACGCAGAAAGCCTGCGGATAACTCGCGTGACAGCGGATAAATAGCCAAACTTGCGCTTTGCACCAGTTTCCGGCAAAACGTTCCGAGTCCCAATATCAAATGAATGGGTGCGCGGTTAAGGTATCTATCCCTTTATATGTATATCTTTCTTCCTTTCTCTTATCAGGACGGTGTTCCAGCGAGGGGTTTCCCCTTCCTCTTTCCACCCTTTAGATCTTCCCAATACTAAAATTTAACCACTCTATGTTTCTCTCTCTCTTTCTATTTCTATTCATGTAGTGCGAATTCAAGTTATATTTCGCTATATATAGTTGTAAAATCTACTCCATCTGTAAAGAATTCTGCAATGGTTTTAAATTTTCACATGCATTTATTAGTACGCAGTTTAAAAAGAATTATACTTAAATATAAAGATTTTCAAAAACATTTGCAAGGAAAAAACAATGATGAAAACGAGGAGCAGTGGAATGACATTTCCATTTGAAATGTGACAATATATTGTTTTTCACATATCTTATTTTTATAATATATTTCTTAGATTTTTTTTTTCGAGCCACAATTTTTTTATAACGAATGTAACGGCAGTAACAGTAACTGCGCTACTGTTCGGATGTCAAAATGCAAGTGTCAAAAAGGTGACATGAGTTGAATCTTTTGTCGAGTAATTTAAAAAATCGTGGATCAACAGGGAAAATTCGCGCCGTGAATATTTGTCAAATTGAAAAGTTCGTGATTATACGTCATACAAATGTGCCTCCGAGCGTTTGCGAAAACAAAAAAATGAGGAAAAAGTATGAAATTTTTTTTGCTTTTTCATGAATATCCGAGGCTATGCTTCATTTTTGAGCCGTCAAAAATAAAAATGATACGTGCCCGTTTGATTGTCTCAAGAGTTTTCTGTGCCAAAGGACTGACAGCTTGTTGTTTTTTTAATGAAAATATTTAAGTTAGTATTGATGTCTATTTTAAGAACTATTTTTTAATGGTAGTTAGTGCTCATTTTTATATACGTTCGAGAAAAATCTGGCTACCTCCAGGAGTGCACGCTTACACCGATTCTTCGTTTCTAATTATATCCATGAGATATTTCATATCTTTTTTCTCATTATTCCTTTCTGGCATGCACAAAATTTTTGGCTAGTGCATTGTTGCTAAAGAAAAAACTTTTAGTACAAAAAAGCCTATCTAACTTTTAAACATCTGTACACATTCATGTGATTTCATGAAGTTGAATGGCTTAGAACTTTTTTGTTCTCCAATGGCTCATTGTATCTCGCAATCTTTCCCGTGTAACTGCGATGTGAAAAAAAAACAAATAAGCAGGCAGGTATGCACACCATCGCGTATATGCGCGAGAATAATTCTTTCGGTCTCGCGCTCACAATGTTATAGAACCATAACGTGAAAGGAGATAAAAATTAGTTCTTCGCTGTTCATTTTCAACTCGGATTAACCGAGTTTTCAACCTTGGCTTTTTTCTTTCGTTCTCTTGTGTACAAAGTAGACAGGTTTTGTCTCCTTATTTCCCGTCTTTGTCACTTGACGCAATTCAGAACCAATGTACACATATAGTTGCTTCGTAGAAACATGGGACGCACAATATCTGAATGCTTTTCAGTGCATATGTTGAGATATGAATTACGTTCTCAAAGAACCTAATCATGATATGTCCATATTAAAGTCTTACGGCTAATGCAAATTCAGCTTTTTGATTTTTAGAATATCGAATTGAATATTATGTTCTTAATATGTTATAAAAAGGAATTGTTTACATATGAATAACTTAGTATAATGTAAAGAAACACATTTATACGATGGATTTATATAATACTTTGAAAACAAAAAGTATTTGTTATCAATCTTACACGAGTAGGTGATAATTCATGAACATTTTGCACGTAAATGGGAGTCTGCGGCGTTTCGGTGATATTCACGATCTGGAGATGAAAGTGCCATATCAGGGTGCAGCTGGTAGTATCCTACCGACATTATATCTAGATCGGTGGGAGACTGTCCATAAGAGTACGGGAGAGCAAATAGCACGTTTATGCCTGTTTACCGCAACGCCAGCAGCCCCATCAGAATCTAAGCACATTATCAATGATTTCGATTTATGCCTTGTTATCGTAAGGGACATTGTACACGTAGGGTACAACGTAATTCGGTCTATGCTAAGAGATTATACCATTGCACACGGCGTAATGCATTGAGACTTGTAGCCATTCTATCGTGAAACATACGAACGATGGGAATTGGAGTTCTCTTTGTCCTTTTCTATCTCGCTCTCTCTCACTGCCGTGTGCTCACGCATTCCCATTGGCTCTCTGGTAAATGGATATCGGAAACATTAACATCGGCCATAGATAAACGATGTCCTATCCGGTGTGGCTTGACATGAATTCACTTGAAATTCATTGAATTCGCAGACCACGAGTAATAGGTCTCTCTCTCTCCGTCTCTTTCACCCTTTGGCTCTATCTTTTTTCATCTTATTACTGCCTTTCCATTTCTCATTGTGTGTTCGCGCACAGGTAAGTTTGATCCATCAGCTACAATCGTAAATAATTTACGGGCTATTGACTGGTTTCCACAAAGAATACGTGTTTATTTTGGTATGATAAAAATATTTACTCGTTACATGACACATGTAAGAGACACGTAGAAACACATGTAAGAGAAAGTTCATTTGAATATAAAAAATAGTCAAACAAAAAATGCAAGCTTCAATTCATAAACAGATAATTACTTATCATTTCCCCAATCTAAAACTAATTATGTCTTAATTTTACATAATATTTATAATAAACCAGCAGATTCTATAGAGGCTCGAACGCTTCGCGTCCTCGCAGGAATTAAAAAATTGAACTTGACTTAGATATTTGGTATCGACATATTATTTTAATTTATTTTACATCTGTAGCTGACCCTGCAGACCCTTATCTTACCCAAATTTCAATGAATTTTTTAATGGTCTTTTTGTAAATTTCCAAAAACCTATTGAGACCACGAAATTTTTTTCCACTGTTTTGTCATAGCTGAATAGAAATTTTACAATTCCGCGTTAAAATAAGATTGAATTGAGTCAGTTCGATTGAATTTCGTAGATTACATCACGATTCGTTAATATAATTGAATTACAATTGGGTGATTTATTCACTTTTTTGTTAGTATATACCACCATTTAAAACTCGATATGTTTCGGAGATGATGATCTTCCACACGATAGATGAATCACGAAATTTTGTTGGTTTCGTGTCAAATTGACAATTTAAGAATTAACAACTGTCTAATCATCAACTGATAGTCAGCTACTAAATGATATTTGTCCACGTAGCGATCGACAATTGCACTTTCATTTTTTCATGAATTTTGCAATTTTGTGGGCAACTTTTCCAATTTTTTCTTACATAAAGATCTTACCCAGACTACTGCAAAATGCATATGTGCCAGTACTTGGACGGCAAATCTGTCTTAGTTCCTAAAGTTGAACGGGCTTGTCCCTATACTTGGACGATATGAAAAAGACATGATTTGTATCGAAAATGAAATTATGTGTATTCATCAATCCGTCACTTTGCATGCATCTGTCTCGTTCAATCTCGTGTTTTTTTTGCGTTCAACTATCAGGATAGGAAACTTTCGTGTAGCAGTAACATGAACGCCAAATGTACGTATATTAAATTAATGTTAAAAAATTCAGAAATGTGCTGTCTTATTCGAAATTTTTTGACGATTACGAAATGCCCGAAAAATCCGCACTTGGACAATTTACAAGTTTCATACAAGCTTAAGAATAAACGAATGTGTACTATGGAAAACGTTAAGCTGGAACCGCGTTACTCGAAAACACGTGTTCCTGGATATTAATGTTTTTTCTCTAAAATGAATACACAATGTTCCTAAATAAAAGAAGTTAAGTTGAGTAAAGATTCTCTGAATATAATAGAATTTTTATATTTTCCGGGTTATATCCAGGCTCTTCGATAAATAATTAATAAAGTACTGAGTAGCGTTCAATTGTTGAGGCGTTTACCTTACAACAATAATAAAATAAGATGAATTTCTGAAAAAGTAGTTTTTCTTAAAATGAGTTTTGGTTGCTTTTTCACATATTAGCCAAGCTTGTATTATTTCTAACACTCATCTCAGGACTATACAACAAAGTCAACAAAATACCTACATTTTTTGCAATTTTTGGGTCATTGTCAGCGCAGTACTCACTTCATAAGGGTATAGTAAAAAAAGGACAAACCGATAAAACGGCGTGAGACGCCATCGTGTAGTGTGTATCTGGAGATAATCGTTGAATCCAGTGACAGAAGATCGAGAAAAAAGCAATGTCCGGACGTGACGCACGCGACGACGATAATCATGAGTAGCTATAATAATACGGTATGAGCGGAGGAGGTCTACCACGTTAGTACACACTATCTCTTATATACACTTGAAACACGGGTCTCAGCAACAGAGTACAAGTCGAGGTAGTTTCATGGCAAGGAACTCTTCAAGCGTGGCATTTTGCTTCAGGCGATCAACGACTTGTGACCCACTTTCCAGTGGCTGGCCTAGATGCGGGGGTGCACACTCACTCTTGTTCTCCTTCTTTTTTCTATTTTGTGTCTTTTTTGTTTCTTCTTCCACTTCCTTAGTCTTTTTGTTCCCCTCGTTTCTGTACGCTCGGCTTCCGCACAGAAACATCGTTACGTTTCGTGTATACTAAAACAACCTGCACACTGTTGAATGTATCGATGTTGATACCGTCATGGCTTCTCGCTTTCCTGACGCTTTCTCTCGACTTTGCGAACGCCTTTCTTTTTCTTCCCACTCTCGTGACAAAACGAGAGAGCCGCATCACCTCAAAACCGCTACCACGCTTGAGCCTCATTTCCACCTTTTAAACTTTGATCGTTCAATCTTTTTTCAATGCTTTGCGAAATTGTCCCTGAATGTCTTTCATTAATTATATATTCGATTCAAATATAAGAGATATTTACATTCAATGTTTTCGCCAGATTTTTTATTAGATGATAAACATTTGAGGAGAGAATTAGAGCCTGAAAGACGAACTCCCACGAACTTAGGAATCAAAGTCAATAATAAAAAGAGAAAACTAATAAAAATATAACTCTATGATTTCGCGCAATATCCATTCATTACAAGAAAGTAGCCGCGAATGTTCGATAAAAGCATTATCGTACATTTGCATGACAAAGGATTAGATGAAGTATAGTAGATCAACCACTCCACACTCGTGCGTTTCATTTTTTTATTATTATGTAAAATGTTCAAAGTGTAACAAAATTCCTCTTTCCCGCATTATATTTTTTGTCCTCGTCATTTCATCTAGACTATTTTTGCTTGAAAGGGTGGCGATTCTATGCGTTATCGAGCTTCGTAACAGTTGCAAAGTTTAACAGCGGTGGCCGAGCCGGGAGAAGACAGACAAATACTCGGTAAGGGGAAGAGAGAGAGAGAGAGAGATAGAACCAATAAGAAAGAATGAATGGGCAACAGTTAGGAGAAAACGGTGTCCGAACGATGCCAAGGAAAGGGCTTAATGGTGTAAGGGACTCGAGTTTGGAGGTAGAGACTATAACGCACGGGTTTCCTTTCCAGTAAGCTTGTTTTCGTAATAGCGACGAGCGTTAACTGTAGTGGTGCTCGCAATCTCAGTAGTGGTGGTAACGAGAGCCTGATAGTGGGGGAATCGGCCCTCCCCATCGCGCAGAACTCGAGTAGTTCGAGACGGTGTGCGCGAGCAACGAAACCTCAGTGTCGCTCCGTCTGCGGCTACGACTGCTGACGAGAACATTCCGCGTTTGCGTTCCGCTGTTTGTTTTTTCAGTCAAGAGTTCCGTAGTAGATACGATAAATTGTGACGGTACAAGCTTTCAAAGTTGATTCGATAATGAAATGAATACTGAAAGCTGTCTAAAAATAACAATTACTACGACGAAAGAAACATATAATAAATTGAATATATTCCAAAAAGTGATGTGAATTTATAATCGACATGGTGGATTAACACACTCCTGTCAATGTAAAATACAATTACCTAAACTTTTCCATTGGCATATCTTTGTAAATGTGACTTTTTATTGAATTGAGTAACGTTAAGCGCAACAAAACCAAGTTATTCAAAAACGCGGGGTATCGAATGCTCGTGCTCTCTCTATAAGATGAGCCCGGCCTCCCAAGGTGCCCTGGAAATAGAGCGCTACATTGGTAGTTGTTTAATATCATCAAGTGTAAGATCTCTAGTAGGTGGGAAAACTGTGATTCCTGTAACAAAAAAACAACAAGAAAGTACATCATTGCGCGATAAACAACAACTGGATTATTGTCAACAAGCAAATTATTCTCCGAGTAACGAGCAATGTCAGTACGATACATGGGCAGGTGCTCCTTTGATCTCAATGACATCAAGTCCACGAAGAATTAATCAGCAATCTTCCTTACCTTCGTGTCAAAATCAAGAACATATGGTTCAGCAGCAACAGAGTCAGCAGCTTCAGATGCACATGCAAAACCAAAGTCCACTCTCCAGACTTAAAATTCACACTCAAGGAGCGCCACTTATTCTCGCTTGCAAATTTCCGAGTCGGGGGAAAAATCAACCGAGCAACGGAATGAACGGAACTATAGTCGACTTTTCAGGAAACAATGTGCTGAACGGTAATGCCAATGCTGACGTGACTAATTACAATAACAACACCCTCACTTCGTGTATTGCGAATTCTATAATGAACTCAACGGCAAAATGTATCTCAGTGCGCAGTCAAAAACTCGTAGAACCGGTAAAAAAACCTCAACCGCAGCAGACAAATGCCAAGACAGATTGCGGGCATGGGAAAGTTGATGGAGCAAATATAGCAAATATAGATTCGTTGAGTGTCGCGAGTGATGAGAGTTCGGGTTCGAATAATTCGGAAAACAGTCTTCCAAGGATTATTAAACCTCGAAAACGAAGAAAGAAAGATAGAAAGCCGGGTGGCAGTGCTCCAATTACAGAATTGTCCTCGAAAACCGAAGAGCAGCAACAACAGACACAGCAACAGTATCAAAATAATTCAAACAATTTGGGAATCCCCGAACAATCGAGCGTCGCACTAAAATCTTTTGTACCCACCCCTTTTGAGTTGAAAAATGATCAAAATCGCGGTCATAGGAGACCACAACTAAACGGAAAGGATATTCACTTGCGACCTCAGAATCAAAATATTTCATGTTCCAATAGCTCGTTGTTACAACAAATATCCCACCAACAAGAAATTATTGATACCAGGCAGCTTCAACGTCATCAAGCACAACAACAGAAGTATCTTCCTCGACACGTTCAAGCCAAAATGCTCGATGACAACAAGAATGTTGTGGCGCCAATTTCCATGTCGACTATGATGGGTCGATCAATAGCCTTGCCGTCAAAAGGAATAATTGCGGGCACCAATAATTATTATCATAGAAATCATCATCATCATGTGGCCCATCATCATCACCACCACCATCATCATCACCACCATCCAAACGAGACAAAGAATGGAAATAATAATAATTCGAGTGCACTTGTCGGGAACGGAAGTGGCATCATTAATCGGATTCCACGGAACCATTATACCCAACACCCTCCATCCCAGCAGCCCCATCATCATCTGCCTCACACGCAACAAGATTTCGACTCTATTTCAAGAGGATGTGAGGACAGCAGCAATCTTGTCGACTGTTCATCCGGCCCTCTAAATTCAGCCGGTTGCCAGTGTCGTTACTGCGATCCATCAGGCCTCATTTGGGACGTCGATCAAAATATTTACTCACCCTTTTTAACGCCGCCTCATGCCACTGAATTTCCTACTACCACGGACTTTGCTGTTTCCCAACAGCAGCAGTTTGCACACTTATCTTTGTTCCTATCACGCACGGGGTCTGACATTACCTGTCAAAAACAACCCGCATCGAACGGTTGCGAATATTTTGAAATCTCCAAGTCTTCAAATATCGCTCCGCAACGGGGTCATAACCACAATAATCGTCAACCAGGCTCGCATTTGCAAAGTTCGCAGTGTCTCGAGACTAGCACCGGCAGTACGTGCACCTCAACAAACAGTACTTCCTCCAATGCTCATGCAATGTCAGCTGTAACAATGCTCAGACGAAGCTGGAGCGATCCAACGAGTTACTTCAGTGACGAGATAAGTGCACCAAGTCGTGATGTTGGTGTGATAGGTGATCGAGGTCAGACCGAGATCACACGGGGTCGAAGTTCCTGGCCTGGTAGCTTGGCTCATCCTGGACTGACTTCCGGAAACACAGGAAGCACGCCTTGCGGAATTCTCTCAAACACGCAGGTTTCATCTCAAGGACTCGAGGTTTCTACGGAAATTGTCACATCACCTAATGGTCAGAGAGACTTGGAAATTAAATTTTATTCCTCATCTCCGAGCACACTACCGGTCGAAGATAACAAATCGACCTTTCTGGACGACGCCGAAGATTTCAGTGACATTTGGAGCTATCACGAATTAAAACTTCAGCAAGACTTTAGAACGTTACTTCAAGCCGAATGATGGAAACATAGGAGAGGCACAAACACGCATCGCATTCTCAAGTTCTAGGTAATAGTGTCTAACGTCAAACGCCATGAACTATTCGAATTCTGCGAGAGTGAATATAAAAAAAGGAGTGAAGTGCGTTTTATGAATACTAAGCATAATTCGAAAAAAAACCTGTGTGGGAATGTAATCGAAACATAAGGGAACAAACGAAACAAAAAATGTCATTCAATTTAATTTTACAGGCTGGTGATTGTCGTGATCGTAATGTGATGATTCGCACGTTCAGTAACAGAATTAACAGGATAGAGGGCACTTTTTTCACAAAATGATTTAAGAGAAGCTGCATGAGAATGTTTGTCCGTCGAATTGAGTCATTGCAGTTTTTTGTCTTTTCTGCTGTCTCGCTTCGGTAATTATCGTCGAGTGTTTCGTGATTCCAAAGTGACCATGTGCTCCAAATTACCGGATAACGGTGCACACAGTATTTAAGTAAGCGATACGTGCGGAGTGTTTGGAAGCGAGAAACAGGCTGTGAAAATAGTAGCCTGTGTAAGAATGTGTGCGTCACGAAGATACAGCGGAATGAATAGTCACGTTTGGCAGATCCGTTTCCGTCTCCATCATACCTCAATAACCCAATTTTCTTGCGAAAAAGTGGATTCGCTTGTGGGCTCCCAAATACGATGTGTGATTCACTCTGGATCATTAAGTTTCATCGTTAAGTACGAACGATTGAGCGACCGCTTGATTAATCGACTGTCGCGAAGTGAAATGGTATCTCCTTGATTCGACTCCCACGTCGATGCCCTAGAGAAATTAAGGACCTTACGATCTTCTCGGTTATGAAGAAATGTTTGTTAAGCGAAATATGTCAACACGATAAATGCATTAAGGGACATCGTAGCATATCTCGGGCACGTTGAAGTGGTAATTGTGACTCTTCTTGCATGTGATGTGTGCGCCCACTATAACACCCCCTTCGAGCGGGTCTCGAATCAAGTGATACGGTGATGTCTTAATGCCAAAAATGTCGCTGAGATCATCACCGAACATCTTTATTTTATCTTCTGTCCTCTGCGGAAAAACGAGGTTCCCTCCATTTTGCAACACGGACAATTTTCGTTGGACGAAATCTGTCATCGAGAGAGAAGATCATGAATAAAATATCTGTCTCCGATCACTGTCGCTATTGATAAGGAGAAAATTAATAAAAAAGCAAACCAAATCACTGTTTTACAAGGAACGATTATTCTGTGGTACAGCGACTTGTGTGACTATTGAAATTAGGAATTCAAATCTGTAAAAAAGAAGCGAACGTTGATGAGATAAAAAGTATGAAAAATTCGCGCTCGCTGGTGGTGTGTGTATGTATGTGCGTATAAGCCGAACGAATGACTTGATCGAATATTGATGTCAGAACGTATTTTCTATGTGATAATTACACGTTTCAAATTAACTTGATACAACGATCGGCGTTTCTATCAATTCAAATGTATCGTCCAGACTGAACTGACTATGATTCTTTTTTTTAATTTTGTTCTTATCTTTTTTTATTTCATTCAAGTTCCAACAAAATTTTCTTCTCTTCAACCCCTAATAACTGACAGGGCGGTTCCTCTCGTGTTTAAATGTGCATGGTAGTAATTTGTTTACGCCTTGAGTGTAATCGGATCGTAGTTTCATTGCTGCAGCTTCTCCGCTGAAAAGATGACAATTCTCTTCTTTTTCTTTAATAAATTACGTTTATTTTTTATTCTCTTATTCTTGATAAAGGTCTTCTTACGCGCTTGTTTAATTTTTCTCTACTAATTAACTAATAAAAAATTTTGCAACGAGAACCGAAATACCGATTCATAGATTTTGCACTCAGAATTAACTTTAGTTTAGAATCTTTGCATGGACAAAGATGGATGACGCAAATTTCTCCTGATCCTCTTTCTCCTCAATATATCGACTCCGTGAGGTTTACCATTACGCGCAAATTGGGTCAAACTCGTCTTCGGCCGATCTCTTCCTCTTTCTATCATCACTCGGAGATAATGCAAACTCTGAAAGCGTTTCAATACTTGAAAATACTTGTCGCTGTAAGGGATCCTTCGGAATTATCGGTTCCTCATATCAAAGTAGAGTCGTAATCCGTTAGCAACGATAAAATCAGTGACTGAAAAATTCAATATCGAGCTTACCCTTCGGTAAATTTACCGAATAAGTATTATTAACATCCAAGAGTCATATGAAGTTTATGTATATGGAAATCTATACAGTTAATAAAATTCCATTGCGTGATATGCGTTGTATTTTTTCGATTATATATTCTCTTATATAAGCTCGCACTTATTACTTTTCAAACTATTATTAGTTCTTTCAGTTTTTCGTTACTCTATCTTTTTCAATGCTACATATCTTTTCTTTCGATCCAGAAGTTTACATAGCTCAATATTAGTCGGTCCTATTTGTCCATGATCATTTCTAGCACAGTTCATCGAGATCGCATACATTTTTATTCATAGGAGCTATAAAAAATACTATACAAATTCAAAAACGAAACGAGAATGAACGAGTAGAAAAAACAAAACGTCGATCGTTCGTGTAAAATTCAAGCGTGTGAAATGATCGTTTGCATTATGATTGAACATTATGGGGGCTGAGCAATCATTTTTCTGTGCGATGTAAAAAGGGAGAAAGAAAAAAGATCACGAAAAACGAATGAATAAATGAAATTTCAACCCTAGAATGCCCTTTTCATTACATCACCTGCCCACGCAAAGCCTCAGTGCTTCGTACCTACATCTGTACTCGTAGAAAAAAAGCGGGAGATATCTGAAAGGGAAAAGATCCAGAAACGCGATTTTTGTAGAGCAGAATGAAGAAACAGGAGAAAAGAGACTTCTCTAACAGTGGAATTTACGGTATCGCGTGTTACGTTACATTAGTATGTATGTAATAAAACGTCTAGGATTCACCGTTTATTGTTCGTATATTTTTCGTTTTTCGCCAGTGCGTGTGAGTATGTGTGTGTCTATTTGCGGGCGCGCGTATGTGTAAATATAGAAATATTATTACTGTCGTTGAAAGAAAGGCAAAAATTTCAAAGATGATTAGAAAAATAAAAACGAAATTTTGAGGGAGAAAAAAAATGAAGGCTTCGTTTGCAATGAACATCAATTGCGCTGCGTTATCTACTGAGCGAAAAATCATACCTTTTGACTCATAATTAGCCGAAAAGGCAATAAGGTGAAGAGAAAAGAAATGATGAGGCAGGAGAAAGAAGTGCGGAGGGAAAAAAATGTGTGCATTGTTACAAACGCCTATATAATTAATGGCTGTCGTATGGATAACGTGGATGTAATTTCATACCTTCGCTCGTTTTTTTCTTCCTCCCCAACCTCTTATTCTACTCTGAGATCCTTGAAGCGATACGAAATACATATATATATATCAGCGCGAGAGTAATAAGAAAGATACTTTTTTTGCACGTGCTGCGAACTGTCCACGGGAATGGATTTATAAAATCTTGGGGAAATATCAGTTGTGATATTTGTAAAAATAATTATTCAAAAGGGAAAATTATAATTAACGTTTTCAACGCCTATGGTAAAACAGAATTTCGTTCAACTATAGAATGTAGCTTTCAATATTTTGTCACAAATTGTGATTATTCAATTCATAATTTAAAATCAAATGAATTACCTCGAATCAAAATTTAATATTTTCTTCAGATGCAAAATTTTGTTTTTACCTTGCTGAAAATTACTTCAAGTGCAAAGAGATACGTTCTCAGAAAAAATTTTTTAGTTGCACGAGACTGTATCGATATTTACCAAGAACGTTTTTTTGTTACTCTTGTTCCGTGGTCAATGAGAAGTATCGCATTTTTTCTTTTTCGTCGAGCTTTTTCTGGAGATTCAAGAGTCTCGTTAAGTAGAAGGTACCGTGATTTAGGCCATTAGAGAGGTGGAAAGTAGAAAAAGATCATATTGAAAAAAATTTATTTCAATACGACGTAGGGAAGCAATTTTTTGTTTCTTCCCTTGATTTCTTTTTCGTTCCCTACCTTGAACTATGTTTCATCGCCGATTGTTCTCTTTGTCGTGGACAACGTGCTGTCGAATGTGAGAACGATATATGTTGCGATCTCATGGTAGTATATTTATTTCACGTAATTTTTTATTTTCGACGTAACATCTTTTTCAGTTTCGCGCGCCGATTGATATTATTAGCAAATGCAATTGCAATGATGAATCAATAAAAAAGTTTTGTCCTGCCCTTTATCTCTTCACTTTTTTACATCCTATGCACATTTCGCCAATTGTTGGTTCATTAGATCTTTTACGATTTACAAGTTGCTCAATTTACTTTGCATTTTTTCAAAATATAAAATCGTTCTCTGACCGGGAAGAAACAAATGGAAAATTTTTGCATTCAACGTTTTTTTGTTTTGTTGGAAATGAAATTTTGTTAATGAAATTTAAAAATTAGACTGAACAATGAAAAAAATTCCTTTTTTGAAAAAATAGGAGTTTAGACTGTACAAGTACGGCGCTAAAATTTTCGGAGCGTCGTCTATATTAATGTGATGTTTTCTCTCAAATATATAATACATATGGAAGACAGAATGAACCATCACAAAAATTAAATCTTGTTAAAGAATTAAAAAGGAACGAAAATATCAGTCATCTGAATTTCATAAACTTGTTTCGATATTTAATAAGCGGCTCGATAATTTTGAATCGTTGAAATAAAAAAGAAAATATTGAGCGAAATGATAAATTGTGTGATGGGCGGATTTAAATGTGTAAAAAGTCCCATCGATGATCCGTGTATCTGCTAACACATGAATAAGTAAGGGACCTATAAAGTGGATCACGAGCGAATTCAAGAATAGAATTGTGAAATTAAGTTAAAAAATAAATAAATGTAGTTGAGGCAAAGTTAAATGATAAGACTTCGATCGCGGTCCACAGTATAGAATTTTTAAGAATTGTCTGTGTTATGGCAATCGTTTCTAATATGATCAACGATTGAAAAAAGACTAGGATAAAAACAGCAGAAATAGGAGAAACATTTCATTGAAGACTGCATCGTCGAGTTGCAACGAAAAACAATTTTTTCATCAATTTTATTTCTTAAAGAGGTATAAAAGAAGAGTGAATGTAAAATTGAATCTTTCATTGTTATTCTTTCAGTAAAATCATTTATTATAAATTATTCATAAAACAGTTTTTATGAAAAAATGCTTTGTGCATTCGAACGATGAAAAACTCAACGAAATGGGAAACCCAATACGAATCTGCAACAGCAAAGCGTCGTTGAGAACGTTCTGCAAATTTTGCTAGATGAAGTAAAGAAGAAAACTTGTAAAACCAATAATAAACATGGGAAGAAATATATCAGAGGTTCAACTGTTCATTGCGATCCACCATACATTACCAGAAATTAATACACACAAACGGAACTTTCACATACACAACAACGACATTCGAATTGTTTACTTACTTATTATTTTATGTCTATAACATATCTCAGTTCAGCCAGTATAAGAAATGAGAGAGAGAGAGAGAAAAGAAAGTTTCCTGAAGTAAATTGAAAATAAAAAGTCGCATATACTGTTTATAATCACGATATTTTTTTTATTTCTACAACAACCTTGCCATATAGATCCTATATCCTTGAAATATATATTAGTATTACGAGCAAGCTATTTTAATACTGCAATGACAGCAAAATAATCTTGTCGAAATCTAAAAGTTCACCTACGATCGATGAAGGTTACGCATCATCGGCGATGATCGGATTTAATGATTGATAATTCGACAGCGGTACGTAAGATTACAAAAATGTTTTAGAATTACAATTTTGGTGTTTTTTACGATATGTATTATATTAGCTTTTTTCACATATTTATCATTTTTTTTACATACCTTAGTGAATCCTGATAAATCCTTGATATCGATGATGAGAATTAGACAATAAAGGAAAAGGTGCTAATTCCTTGTTAAAACTTAAAAAGTCAAAATGCCGTTAGTAATATAAGATGCATCCGACAGCTTTTTTATTACAGAATACAAATTGATTAGAATCTCAGCAAAATGATGAAAAAATCGAAACGGTAAGGTCAAATGATTAATTTTGAGTTCTGGTTCACGAGACTCGGTGCGAATCAAATTTCTGACGCGGTTACAATATAGTAAAAAAGAGGAAGAAAATAATTTAAAAAAAGCAAAGATTCAAGACGTGGGTCATCACAAGCAGCGAATGAAGGTGTCTACGTAATTGGAAACTTTACACCTTGTTCTCATGGCCCTGAAGCATCCAACGGGAGGAAAGATAGATAGAAAGACGTATAAGCGCTGAGCGGATATAGAGACGGTGCGGAAGAAGCGAGCGCCGGGTGGAATGGAACTGAGAGGAACTTTCGGCGTGTTCTCGCAATTTCATTTTGCCCCGACGCATTTCATCTCCCGCTCACTGCTCTTTCACTTTATTCTCCGCGAAATATTTTTTGGCACTCGTCGTCCTTATTTTCTTTTCCTATCCTTCTTCCGCCCGCTACCCGTCCAGCTTTCTTTTTACTTCTCTCCTGCCAAGTTTGCACTGTTACGAAACTTCCGCACGACCAAAAACTAACCGCTTTTTCAAATGAACGGAGCCTCCTCCCCTTCCTCTCTTGCCGTTTGCCGCCGACCCCTTCCAATTGTTAGAACTTGATCAAAGTGTCTCTTATCTCTTTGGAATTTCATTTTAAATATAATGTTCTACTCTCCTATCTACAGTCGATTCCGCGGAAGCAGTCTATATGATGAAAAGAAAAACATACTATAACAAAATTCAAAGTATAACAATGCAGAAGCGAGAAGCTGAAATAAATAATTAATTACAATATGCTAAAAACGGATTTTTGAATCATTGCCGAAGTTTGAAGTTTTTATAGCTAATCGAAACCGCGCGATTGACTTAAATCTTTCATCCCGAATTCTCGCAACGATGCAGTCGATCAAGATATAACTCGGAGCTTTTGTGTTTGAAATTCAACGTAAAATTTTCTCTTTTCAGTTTTTACATTGAGTTTGGATCGCCCCGTACATTTATTTCCGTGATACGACTTTTTTGCTATAAAGTACCGAAATTCTACAGTTTCTTCGCGCTTTGAATAATAATAATATTCTCTCGTATCACGTATTTTATAGCGCAATATAATTCGTGCATGCAAAATTCAAAGCGATAACGATCTCTTTATCTCACGTTTCCTCTGTCCTCAGCCAACGTCGGCTCACACGCGTTACGACCAAACGCTCCCTCGTTTTCTATATAAATCCATATGGTTCTCGCTTTTTTCATTTTCTTTTATTCTCCTCTTAAACTTCTGCGTCAATGTACACGCCATTTTATATTTGATAAATATACGAATGTCCACATGCATGTATTCATATATGCAAATGAAAATGAAAACAAGATGTAAAAGTTAATGAAAAAAAAGTATGCAAACACGTATGGAGGTGTGAACTTTTTGTCTTGATTTCGTCAGCTTTCATCAAATTTTCGAGTGAACATTATCTTCAAATTACCTGGACCTTTTTAATGTTCATTTTTTTTACTGCTAGTTTAAACGGTCCATCCGTAATTATTTATTTTATAAAAAAGATGTTTCCTCGGGTATAATTTATAAAAAAAGTAATACCTGAAAAACGGAATATAAGAGCGCGTTGTTGATTTGTGAGCGAATAGTGGGGTGTTATTCGGAAAATGGAATATGAATGGTTATAATTCACAGGCACACCGGGTGTGAGCCGAAAGCGTCAGTGATAATGTGCTCACCTGATACACGTGATTCCGATGTAAAAAGGACATTTATGTCCTTTCAATGCTGCTTATACATAATATTAGATCCGTGGACACGTGTCTCCAGTTTCAGACGGATTCGTTACGAATCATTGCCACTCGGTTGGCGTATATTGCTTTGTCCGCTCTCGGAGTCGCAGCATTCCACGTTCTAAACATTTGTAAAAACTAACAATCACTCGATGTCTTCGTATCGACTTGTTTCATCATTCGCATTATTTAATAGGAACCGAATAGAATGTAACGATAAACCAAATGAAAATAGCGATAGCATTTCTTTTAATAAATCATTTCCATTGACTCTTTTCCATGGACTGTTTTTCCCATTGGCACCTTCAAATCAATATGACGATTTTAATGAAAATAATTCCTTCCAATTTTTTTATGAATCTTGTCTATTTAATTTCATTGAGTTTGAAATAAAATTTACTGTTTTTTCAATTTATATGGAATTAATTAATTTAGTGACAATATTATAATTTTCTATTCTGGATAAAGGTAGGCCAAGTAAAATTACTGGCTTACATTTCGTAGGGATATAAGTTTCCAGGGTCGTAGTTCCGTTGCTCGCGTTTGCACGAAAGGGTTCTCATATACGTATCCGGTAGGGCAGTTTACACATTTGGCTTTCTATGCATGTATATTAATCCATATACCTATATAAAAGTATGTGTTATCATCCATGTATATATACATATTACGTAACGATTCTTGGCCACTGGATAAAGGTTAATCGTAGCGAACCGCCTTATCCGACTGGCTTTTAATCCGTTCGTGACTACTTTGCATAAAGCTGCATGATTCGCTCCTATACATGGGAGCCCTTCCCCTTGCCCCTCGAACGTTTTCACGATTTTAAAGGCGACAGACTTTCTTCCTCTTTGCCGGTTTGCGAGAACGTACCTCGGGAAAACGCCACTCCTCCTCTTGCTTATTCATATTGCAAAAAATCGCACCCTCGTTGATTCTCGTTTCCTCTTTTTCCTCTTAACATGCTGTCCCTGTTTTTTCCTTATTATTCTCTGTATTATGGAGTCCCCTTATTATTTTCTATTTTATCAACAAATACAGAGACTAGCGGATCAGCACTAAGTCTTTATTGAAAGAAAATATTGAATAAATCACATAACATGATAAAATGATATTTATTCTTCTCTATGAATAAGAAATAAACAGATTCCCTAATGTGCGGCTGACTTGTGTATTTGGTGGAAAAAGCGAATTAAATGATGCGTGGCTTACCACTGGGTGACACACAAACCCATGCAGCATGTTTAGATATATTTCGAGCCGGCGGGCAAAAAAGTATGAGAAAAAAAGCGTGAAAATGTTGGTTCGCGAGAACCGGAGCTAATTAAATCGTGACGGGGTAGATAAGGTGGAACGGCCAAGAGTTTAGAGAGAATCCGTGTGCTATGTAAAGAACAGAAGTGAGTAAGAAATTCGAGGTAAAGGGAGAACGAGATAAAGAGTGGCAGGACATTGTAGAGTATTTTTCGCTTTTACCGAGCTCCTTGCTTTTAAACGCTGTCTGCAAGCGTTTGCAAGCGACGTCAGAAAGAGGATAAAATAGATTGCCGGTGTATACATCAGGGCATGCCGGGAGTGCTAAATAATAGCCTCACGATACTCCTCCGATTAAACATATTTATATATCATTATTAGAATCTTTCTAACGCCACTGTGCTCAATTTTGAAAAATAAATCCTTCTATAGTATTCATTTTGACATGAAGGGTCTGACGTCCGAAAACCGCGGAAACGGAAGTCTGGAACGGAAACACGTATAATTTCACTCAAGAGCACGAAAATTTAATGCAATTTTTAAGTGTCCTATAGCGTGTGAAATCGAACTTTACTATTTTCTCTGAAAATAAACAATTTTTCAAAAAAAAATAGCCCCGTTGTTCTCTTTCCATGAAAGAATACTGTGATCCTCTTCTTTTTTCTGTAATATCAAAAATATCTGAGAAAATAGCAAATCCGTTTTGCATCTGTCCCTCTCGCATTCGTGTGGGTTAAACATCGCCTTAAAATAATATCGTGGATAAAAATGTATACGGGAGATTTGCGCGACTCCCATCGATGTCGTGTTCTAGTATTTGGGTATACATATATTGCCAGTTGGGAAGTGGGTGGTGGATGGTAAGACAGTAGGACTAAAAATCCTGCCCAAAAACGTTCGTTGGACTAGGAGCGCAGAAGACTCGTGAAAGTCGCATGATGCTCTCGCGCTCTTCCATCTCTCTAGCTTCTCCTCCTCTCCGACTTCTCTAAAATAAGTTTATATGGCACGGCGTTTTGTTCTTTTTTTCAGATTGAAGACAGAATTAAAACGATCCGTCTCTTTCTTTGCTTAGCGTAAGAGCCATAGCGCAGGAAGAGGACCAGAGAATTAAATTGCTACGTCTCTTTATCTTTTCTTAGCAAAAAAGCCTCGTGTGGTTGCAACGCGAGCCGATGGCGTTGCTATCTTTCACACTCGGGCGAGAGCGAATCCCCCGCAAGTTGAGACTCATGCGCAACTTCATGGCGTTCGGCATTCGCTCCCTTTCCGCACGTGTATCACAATATACTATTTTTAAATATTTAATCACAACTATAACATATCAAATCCTAATATAGCTTCTTTAATTTGACTTACATTTAAGCTATATGAATTTGGAGGTTTTAGCATCCGCGAGTGTGCGTTCCTTTTATGCTTATGAGTCGATTGTGCTTTTAATCGGGTTCCATTGCTTTATAGGTTAAAATTATTTTTAATATGGTAAATGTTTTGATGCGTCGTGTGGTAAAAAATTATCTCGTTATCGGTGAGGACTGTGGTTAAAACAAACGAGAACGCTTTTATTATTTAATAAAAAATGATATTCTATTAATTCACGATATTATATACATGTAAAATTACTTTATAATGAATTTAAAAATGTCGGCGCACGGGTAGATATTGTCGTGCATGATACATGCAAATTTTCAACACGTTATAATGGAAATAATTTTGCTTAATGAAATTTGCGTCTACTCTTTACACGCTTAGTTGTTGCTTTGGCCTACAAGTATCGATAGAGTTCGATCACAAAAATTGCTTTCTAATGAAAATTATGAAAAAAAATGTTTTACGTAAAAAATTCACAAATAGATTTTGAAAAAATAATTCTCCCGTCTAGTTTTTTAGTTATTCGATTTTGAAGATTTCTGATTTTTTCATTTTAATGATGCGTGTTAATCGCCGTAAAAAAATACTTTTTTCAAAATAACTCAAAAACCCTTCTTACGACGTTCATAAGAAAAAAGGCAATGTCAGTACTTTGTACACTTAGATCATTTAGAAATTCAAGGTTCACAAAATATATTTACTTCTTTTTCAAAAATGAAAATCTTAACCTTTGTCGAAATTAATTTTTATAAATTGCTAATAGATTGCACACCAGATTTATGCGATACACAGCGATCGAAGTACTTGGACTGGACTCAATTTTTTGTTTCGTTTTATAGGTTAATTTACCAAATTTTTTTTAGTTTTATTGTTGCATATTTCGATAAACATTGTCTACGTTGCCTCTTCCAACCAAACATTTCACGTTGAACGGCTACGGCTGTGTGTATATACCGACTTCGTAAATGGTTCATCGAGGGGATGATCATGCTACTTTTGAGTTTTTAAGAACCGACAATCTAATTTATTCTGTTGCTCTCTATGAAAATGCGAACTGTGATTTTAAAATGATTTTCCCAATGATATAATGAAGGTTGTATGTTTGTATAGGATGGGAGAAAATTTAATGGGTGGTGAAATTCGTAGTATTCAAAGGTGGAGTAAGAACCGTAAGTTGGCCCGGGTTGGAGATGTCCGCGAAGCATTATCAGTGCATGCACAGTTGAATCTCGCTCTTGCGAGTGAACAAACATCTCTTCACAGCTTACCTAATACCCGAGCTAGAAGAAGCAAGATCCTCTCAGCAGACTAAGCTAGATGAAAATTCCCTTAATTATACTATTCATATAAGAGTCATTTAACAAACTCCATGTTCCATATCCGGTAATTAACCTCCGTATGATTCGAGAACTCGACACATCGCATCCAGTTCCAGCAATAGTCGTTTTATCTTCTCGCACTTTTTATACCTCATACTACTATGGGGGCTACTCTCGATAACTTTGATGCTTTTCACATCTTGATTAATCTTAAACTGGCTCCAGATAAATCAAAAAATTATGATGTTCTGATAACTATTTATCGAGATAGCAGAACAAATATGAAAAATATTAAGTTTAACTGATAATCAAATATCGTGAATTATTGTATATTATATATGTAATTTATATGTACGTTCTTGAGATATAAAATGTGGAATAAAATTGATACCTGCAACATTCGGAAATTGATAGTAATATTATATACATGTAGTTCCATGATTCTGAATGAATTTTTATAATTAATGCTGTTGGCGGACGACGACTTCTTATAACTGTTTACTTGTGATGTATCTACCGAAATATACATATATAGAAGAGAGGAGTGTAGATAGGGACCAGCATAAAAGAGACTCGAAAGTATGCTGGTGGTACCTGGTTGACCCGCGCCCGATGCGTTATTACTTGTCATTATATGCAAAGCGCGTGATGTCTCCTATGGAGACGTTAAGTGAACACACTCTCGGGGTCATTTCGAATGCAGAACGAAAGCGCGTCTATATTATATTCCACAGCTTGTTCATCCAACAGCATTAACTCATCGAGGTGTGATCCAACATTTTTTTTTCTTTTTCAATATATATCATGTTATATATCCAAGGGCAATATTATTTTCAATAAATAATGATCTAAGTTTTTCGAAGTACCTAATGTTATTTTTAGATATCTACATGTACACAAAGAAGATATTTTCTTTATCAGTTATTATTATGTTTTGTGTATTTTCATAACTATTTGCGAATTTATAATTGTTTTCTTGAAAGAAAAGTATTGGATAGAACATATCTTCTCTGATAAATCAATTTTTTAAGGAAGTCTATGAGAATTTCGTCGCTCATTAATTTTCAATCTATGTCTCCGAAAAGGCGTTGAGTAAGAGACATTGTACTCTGGCTTACGATCTCGAAAAACATCCGATGACAATTTTTTCCGGCTCCCACGCATGAGAATTTCAGGATATTGAAAAACAAAGAAAGAGAGAAACGAAAGAGAAAGAAGGAGGGAGACTCGGACAATGGAAGAACGAGACGTACGTGGGCGACTACGAGCTCACGTTTAAATGGAAAAAAAATGAAGATAAAAAAATGAAGGAATCCTAGAAGAGAGATATAAAGAGGAAGAAAGAGAAGAGACGGGAGGGCAACTCTTTCGTTGGTGTCTCTCGTACGTGCGCGTCCGGTGTTGTCCGCGGGCCACGAACGACGCTCGCACTTTTATATTCCTTTTTTTATTCCTGCTAGCTTGAACGAAATTCAATGTCGTCCTCGGTGTACGCATCCTGAATCTCTTTAACTTTATTTTAAAAAAACTATAACGCAACTTTCAAGTCGCTCGTCTCTCTCTTAATTTTGAAAAATGTTTGGTCATATCGGTATCTAAACAAGAGCTTCTCGAGAATCCGTATGATAACGTGTATTATCGATGATATCGATATGTTTACGATCTTTTGGCGATAAATTAAAAACAAACCCGCTTAAATTTTTCTAGTCACGCAACATCGTAAAAACAAGGGACAAAATAACATAATCTTACTTGATGGTTGTGCAGTTGTACCCTGTTTTTTCGGCTTGAATGCTTGCAATATACAAAGGCATGTCTCCGATGTGTTATTTTGAAATTGTCTTAAAAGAACGATTATCGAAAAAGTGTGCTTTCTAAAGTACATTACATATTTGGCGATAAAAATATCTATTTTATCGTGAGAAGCGAGGCCAAAAGTCTGAGATAGAGGGTTTTTGGGGAAATTAATGAGAAGCCAAGCGGACTCGAAGCACATAACTGTCCACTCGGTGGTACGTCTGTACATGTGAAGTTCGTTATTATGCGGTTGAATCTACTGTCGGAAAGAGCCTCGGTGAACCACAATCACGTCCTTTCGAGTAACCGTATCCGTTTCTTCTATTTCTATATAGTTATCTCGTGACGGAATGAAGCGAAACCAGGGGAAGCAAGCGGGTTTGCTCCGATTTCGTCTATCACCCCTCCCTTTCTGGTCGACATACGTATGTAGACGTGAATTGCCCACAGATGCAGAGAGAATTATTCCTCTCAAGGGAATAGATTCACATTGCCTATACCTGATTCCTTTGAACATACTATTCAAAAAAACGTTACAACAAAAAAAGGAAACCTAAGTATGAATAATATGTTTATTATATATTTTTCTTCATAAATATCGAATGTGAATGGAATTGAAATTGCATATTTCATAACAATCATAATAGAAAAGTCAGGATTTTTTAAGATGATTCAAAATGAAGCAGGTTCGGACATTTTTTAATCTTATTAATCTCATAATAAGTGATAAGTCATGAAAAACTCTGTGTCAGATGCATCAGTTACAGCAAGCGCCACGTGGCGCTGCGTGTCACGTGACTCGCACACGTTACCATTGGCGCGCGCTTGACGCGTGATATATTGGGTTCTGACATATGGCGCCATGACATCTAGTGACAGAAATCTGAACTAATGCAGCAGTCAAAATTTAATGGAATACAACAATTATCATAATTATGATTGCACCGGTATCGTCGTCATGCTAATATCAAGAGACTCGTTAGCGGCTCGACGCCAAGTACTTATGAAGGAAAAAGAGAAAAGATTGCTCGAGCTTACCGTATTCTTATATATCCGAATATGACGGTTTTTGGATTTTTTATCCATAGATACTCGTATGGCGGAACATCATTTAAATGATATCCAAATAATCGGCTCTTCTTGCATTGCATTCTATACTTATTTTTGTTACGTACCAAAAAATGAAAGCCTCTATCTATAACGATCTGACACTTTCGACATGTGTCAAATTTCCTCGTGTGATTGGTTTTATGGGCAGAAAATTGCAGAGCCGATCAGGTTTCTCTGCCTCTCTTTTCTCTCTATCACTCACTTTCCATCAGAATATCTTCAGCCAGATCGTATATAAAGCTCTGCTCTTGCTCTGCAGTTTAATCACGCGTCCCTTTAATCAAACCTGAACTCTTCCCATGTGAGTTCGTCTCTTAATCACTACGTAGACGGACACCCGATAGTTTTTCAATTTTGTTTCGCTTGTTTTATATTTTGCCCCTATTTTTATATTTGCAAACGCGATTTTTTTACGAAAGTCTCCATTATTCTCAAAGACGTCAAAAAAGGTTTCTAATTTAAAAAAGTCCCAGAAGGTTCATACACCAGTGCCAGCATCAATCGTTATTTCGGAAACTCCTCGATGTCCACTCTACTAGACAGTCTCAAGTGAATGAGAGGACGTCAGCTGACACTCGATGTCCTTTCTATTTGACGGTAGATCGCCGTTTTATTCTCGTTTTTTCTTTTTTTCCTTTTCATTCCTAATACGGACGGTGCTCGCACGAGAAACGTCGACAGACCCTCGTATATTTACGGTGTCGAAAAAAGTCACGGAACTCGATAACGATGCCGCATTAAAAACGAAGATGACAGTGCTGAGTGTAATTTTTTTCTATTCACAGAGATATCGTTTTGAAAATGGAATCACCAACATTTACAAATTTAATGTTTTTCATACTTCGAATATAGTTTAAATGACTTCCATTCAAACTATTTCCATTTAGTTTACACCTTTTTGGGTAGCCAACAGAGTGTTTTTGTGTTGATTGTTTCTTTGATTTGAAAAATGAGCAATATTTGATTGAAGAAATGCAATTTTTCTCACCAAAATCATTAAAACCGAACAATTGAAAAGCTGCGTATTACGCAATACAGCATTTTTTTTGTCATGTACATTATATCGTTTTCTGCTTGGTTTATTTGTTGCATTATAATGCCCAGCGTTGATAATCCTCACAAAGATGACAATATATAGACTATCATTATTCAACGCGAAACACGCGTGTTACACGAATGAATTGTAAAAAAACGCGTGGGTGTACATTTAAAACATGGTTACGCGTTTCGTACGGGAATACTAATAATGGCTAGGCAAATACGAACGTGCCCAATGTATACATATAAATGTTGGAAAAAAGGATAGGGGTGTAAATTACGATGACAACGAGGACAACGACTTATTTATGCATCGTGTGATTTAAAATCACTAAAAAGATTATCTCTCTTTTTTATGCGCATATGGCATACATACACAAATGTTAATTATTCCAAGCTGCGACATTGTTCAGATAGCGAGAAAACTTTGAAAAATGGCCACTCAACTTTCCAAAAAGAAAAACATTTATCTGTACGTATTTTCTTGTTCCTCTTATATTTTAGCACTTGAAGAGGTTCGATCCAGTTTTATTGCAGGTTGAAATATAGCGTCTACATTTTTCTTCCGTTCTCTCATGAAAAAATTGATGCGCATAAATATATTTATGAGCAATATCTAATTGAATTTTCAAAAATGGAAGTAATTAAAAGCGGATGCATATAAAAAGAGGTAAAAAAGTATGTTGAATGTAACGAGTTTTCAAGTTTCTTTTTAATACCATCATATGCATATCACGGGTAGAAAAATGTGTATGAAGTTAAAAGTTGATGAAGCCAGAAACCGCGAGGGGGGAGAGAGAGAGAGAGAGAGAGGAAAGCGAGCTTATCGTTTGAGTATCGCGCGCGCCTCTGGCCAGGCAAAATCAACTTTTGTAATTCGCGCGGTGGTTGAGCAGCGCGTGGATCGTGTGCCCGACGTCGAGTTTAACAGCCACAGAATATTAAATGTCCCGTATGTTGTTACGAGTGTAAAGGTGGTGCGAGCTCTTCCTCTCTGCCTTTTAATTTTCTTTTTTTTCTTTCACGACAGTCCTGTACCTCCTTTTATGTACAATAATACGCGCGTATGTCGACATATACCATCCGCGCATCAAATAGATTTTTACGCTGCGCATAAAGGAAAGGTTGTTCGTTGACCGAATGTCACGATCATTACTCCATTCTATTGACTCCTCTTTATGCTTTTCAATTTTATCGAGGAATTTTTCGAACAATAACGAAAAAATGCGTATGTATACAATTATTCGTCCGCATATAAACTCAAGTGACCTCTGAACCGAAGGACGAGTTTTCCCTATTTATGTATGTACATACGTTGGGTAGATGCTCAACCTAGAAAGAGTGAGGGCAAAAAAATCTTTTTCCATTGCGACTTGTAAACTTGTAAAAGGAGGTACATGAAAGTATTTGGATTTCATCGATTTGTAACGAAATGTTTTCAATTTCATGAATTATGATTTCTGGTGTGTCAAGTTCGACTTTTTCATTTTTCAAGCAATCGATGTGAGGCTTTTGCAGACGTTCATCGTTTATTGACGTCGAATGTCCTGCCGGCAATATTGGCAATATTACTGTTAGGACGACACTCGGAAAAAGATGAGTAAAAAACGGCTTATTGGTTCTCCCAAAGTAGCGCTTTCCTTCGATATTCTCAGGGGCGCGTTAACTTTCTCATAACCGGCGAATATCTTCTAGCGATAAACCGCACATTAAACGCTATACGAGAAAAATAAAAAGTATTTATTTTTTCCCTTTTGATTACATTTTTTTCTTTCGACCATAAAAAGTACTCTTGACGAAGTCTTCATCGCGGAAATTTGACCGAGAAGTTGTATTATTTTCTTTTATTCTTCGCTTTTTGATTTTATCTAAAAAGACAAAAGCGTTTTGAAGTGAGAAGACAAAAGCGTAACGAGAAAATCAAATACGAATGAAAAAGATCAAGAAATTGTAATTACTATTATTTTACTATTTCTTGCTGTGGAGCTATTTTAAGATGTGTTTGATAGAACAAAGATTGATTGGAAAACAAAACTTACGTAAGCCAATTGGAAAATTCCAATTTCAGAAAAATAAATTAGGATATAGTGTATATATTAATTAGGTTTATTTCGTGTAAGAAAACCGATTGTTGTGAAAACAGATTTTGAAATGAAAACCATTTGCCATCAGGATCAGGAAAATAAATTTACATACTCGTGAATGGAACGAAATGAGGGAAACAAGAAGCGAGAAGAAGCAATATTTCCAATCGATTTTTTACCATCCTGTTTTATACTCTCTTTTCTCATCATCTTGAAAGAGAGAGCAAGAGACAGAAAAACAAGATTCATTCACCAAGAAAGCTCGTTAGCGATTCGTACACCGGTTTCGTAATAACGCCACCCGGTGATCACGAGCCTTCTCGACACTCTTGCTTTTTCGCTTTATATCTCGTGTGGAGTGCATTTAGATGCGAAAACTCCATGCATATAGGGTGCCTTATAAATATATTTGAATATTGAACAAACATATTTTAGTAACAAGCTTCTAACGTGAAAGATATTTGAAAGTTTTTAGATCTAAACCATCGTTTTCTTGTAACTTGATAACTAAATTCAACAACGCAGTCAATTAACGAAAATACCATAGCGTGGCATCCAATATTCTAGAACTCGAAGCAATAATTGATCCAATCAAAAGATATATACATATTTCAGAACTTTTAGATTTTAAATCCGATAGTGAATCTTATTTTCAAAATTAAAATATTGAAATTGTGGGACACCCTTTATATACAGAGCGTGTATATAAATACACGCAGAAACAAGCCAGCTGTTCTTCATCTTCAACATCAAATTATCGGTCTTAAAAACACGTTTGTCCGTCGATCATACTCTTCGGTTTATTACACACGAGCACTCGGCTACGAATAACGCGCTCGAACTCCTGGGGTGGTCCGTGCATCCACTGGTATCGACGACTTATTTACGTCATTTACACTTTCTCCGTCATTCTTTGCCGCTGCCTGCGCACCGAGCTTACCAATACGAATAAATTCACTCTTACACTCATATGGTCAGTACCAAAGTAAAAATACTCATAAAAATAAATAATCATCTGCAGTGGTAAAACTAAGAAAAAAGAGTGGAGATCGTTACAATTTTCCAGTCTTTCAATATTTCCCCCCGTCTGAACGATCCTCCACATCTTTTCTACCTCCCTGCATTCATTTACTCGTTTTTTCAATTATTCTTTTTGTTCTATAAAATAAATGAGATCGAACGATAGATTCTATTCTTCTGCTCCCTCTACCTCCATCTATCGACGATTTCCATAAATTTACTTAAAGTAATCAGTTTAATATAAAGTTTGTGGATACGAGAATTGATTCAAAATTTTAGTGAAAAATCATGTTAAGATGAAAACTTGGGAATAATTTAATATTGTAGATTGAGAAAAAATTCTGACATAAAAAACCATCATATATCCATACATTCACATATATGAGTAGGTCAACCATCAAATGAAAGTATGAATGACAAAAATACACACATACAATTTTATAAAATATCTGATTGCTTCTGAATTCTGGTATTTAATTATGTAACAAAGGGAAATAAAGCCCCTCTAGCAATTCCAAACGAGAATTCATCTCCTTGTCGATGGCACACACGCGATCACAATGTCGGAACGGGAATGCATCATTGAAGAGGGAACGGCTCTCTCGTTTAAGGCATGCTCGTATGATCCTATATGCACTCGAAACAGGGTTATCCATGGAGTATGACGTCAGAGAGCCTTACAATGGAATAACTTGATGCAGAAATCGATGGTCCCTCGGCCCTCTTGTAAAATTTTTCATATGTTGGAAGACCCGTGCGCGTATATACGGGACCTATAGAATTAGTGCGGATGTGTACAGGGCGTCTCGAAACTTGACATCAAAGCTGATGAGTATATCCACATTCTATCCTCGACGACGAAGTGTTGTCCAGCGAATTCAATACGCTGTCAAAATGACCCTTGGATGATCATATACTCATATTTAGACCAACATTCAAATACTTAGTTTCACAAAACTTTAGGATGCTGAGTATTTTTTCATTGGTGATGTCGAATGTTTCTGGAGCAACCAGTAGAATATATTATCATACGGATATATAAGTATATCAGGAAGCGTGATATTATATTAATCACGTTTGAGAGCTCTCGTGTGCCGGTATATACACGCCAGGATAATATTCTTGCTTTCATTTCAAGCGGGAACCACGCGCGTACGTCGGAGTTACATTATATATGGATGTACAGACGTCCCGTATGTGCGTTCACATTTATTCTTCCGGATTTATGGATCCGTGAATTCCATAAGACTCAAGACCTGTATACGGGACATCCGAATGAATTTTTTAATCTGAAAAAACACAGCTTAACTCTTAACGTAACTGAATAAAACGGATTCCTTCATGCACTGGCCTTCGGTATACTCTGCGGATATTCTATCACACGATATTGTCAAAATAAGTACTCAATTATTATAGACTGCAAATTTGTTTCATTATATTTACCACATATGTTTTCACAAAACCTTGCGTTATAAATAATTCTAATAGAGTCATGTGGGGCAAGTACGCGTGGCGGGTAAAACTACGCGAAACCAGTTGAAGCTAAAAAAGTGATTCTAGGTGTTGCGTGCTTAAGACTTGATATTTTTGATTATTTCAATTTTTAATTAATCATAATTTCTCAACGTTATTAGTTAGTTAGTTATAGAGTTCACCTTGCATCCCCCTTCGGGTTTTTACAGCTATTTTGTTTCACATTGTAACACTTTTTATCTCTGTATTTACCATCTATGCCTCTACTTCTTCATATCATCTCCAAATTGCTTCCACAGTCGACTTACGCCCTAACCTGTATCGCATTTGCACATGTTTGCACATGGGCATGGGAAAACTGCGGAAACCCCATGCAGATACATTCTGTGATGCTTTTTTTGGGTATCTCGTAGTTATCAAACTTCGAAAGGTCCAGAACAACCCACCTCCCGCTCAGCTTTGACCCTCGAGTGAATGTAAGTTAAGCGATCACCCATCCAAGTATTGGCCGTGATTAACGCTGCTTAACTTGTGGGGTCGCCGAAACTCAACACCGACCACGGGTCCACTACTGTCGGTTTCAACGTTATTTTAAATGATTAATTTAAATATAGGGGAGTGAGGGGCATGGCGGGCGGCTTAAGGAAAAAGTGCTCGTAATTCGAGTTTTTTTCGTGCATTCCACTTTTTTTCAGTCCCTCAACACGTATTCTGTGTTAATATGCTGCGTCCATTCAAAAATAAAAACTCGAAAATGTGGGACACGACGGGCCCCATTTTGTCCCCTTCTACCCTATATTGGGTAACTGTGCGCTTTGATTTTTGCTACTGCTCAAAATGAGCTAGGAACATTTTTTTTATTGATACGTTGCAGATAAATAAAGAGTTGAAGTAATTGTCTTGATTAAATATTTTCTTCCCTGAAATTTTCGAATTTATAACCATCTAAACAACAAGTGCGCCTACCTGGCCCACATAACTCTATTGTGTTATATTCACCTCGATAATTTACCTGGTGGCAGTTTCCTACAACCAAAAAATAATATTCGTAAAATCAATTAGCATACTTAAATTTTGGCGTTTTAGAGAAAAATAATGTATAAATAGGAAGACGAGTCAACTCTAATTACTTACAGATATTGTAATTAATTTTCCAACGATCACACATGCGGTGTGGCCCATCAAGGGAGCATGTGATGATGAGATTAATTAATTTCTCATGGGCGGGTCGGTCGCGCTGTTCATCTAAGCCGTCGCTGCTATTTGCAGCCCGGCACGCACACTCTATAGACTCATCAATGCATCAACGTATGTGTGATGTTTTGAGAAACAAAAGCATCAAGATTTATTTTCCAAAATTTCATTGAATATTATCGAAAGATTTTTATTTTTTATTACTTTATCGATCGATTACCTTATTGATTTATATAATATGCATACAGGCATTGATTTATTCTTTTTTTTCTGCAAAAGTCTCGGCCATAAACAAATTAGAAAAATCACCATGATAATGTGGACGAATGATTGATAAGTCATTTTTTGGTCTATAAGATTTTCATGAATTATTATGTTCCTATTTACACATTTTAATGTCACAACGTTGCGAGAATAAAAATAGAGGACCAATGCTGATCTGAATCCCCCCTTCCCTCTTTTCTGCCGCAGTCATGACTCGTCGGTCTCATGCGCTGCGTAATTATATTGTTGCTCGCGACAACGAACAAGGGGTCATTAAAGATGAAGTAAAATACAGGAGATAAAAAATAAGATAAAAAAACGCCTGGGAGGATTGAACGCGAGTGTTCTCTCCTTCACATACCATCAGGTCTCGTTTATTTGTTCAAACTTGGAATGAATGGAAAATGCGCGGCGTTGAAAATGTGACGCGTAAAAGTAATCGGAATAATGCGGAATTCCGACAATGTTTCGCAATCGTGGTAAAACTATCTCGGAACTAAAGTGAAATTTCTATACTTTTATGTGTATAAAAACCTGGAACGAATTTTTTTAATTGCAACATTATTGGAAAATTTAAAAGTACGTTTTATCATTAAAGCAGTTTATAATAACAAATTTTATTTATTTATATACGACATGCGATATTTTTTAAAACAGTATTCATTGAATAAATAAATTGAAAATGCGGAAGAAACGGTTATTTGTTGTGTGTTAAAAATTTGAATCAAAAATAAAATTCTCTATTACAAGATGAATACAGTTTTCCTTAGAATGAATCGATTTAATGTAGTGTCACAAAAAAGTAGAGGAAAAACTGATTATCTTGTTTGAAGGAAAAAGTGTCAAAGTCAGAGTTGGGAACTGTTATCGGCAATGTCAAGCGGGTGTGTTGTTTACGACGGATTATTAGGAGGAGAGGATAGAAGCTTCAGCGGCTTTTAGCAACTGTGGAGAGAGAGAGAGAGAGAGATTTGCATAGGCGTGCAATGGTGGCTCTTGGATGAACACGGGACATTGCACATTTCCTGTTCCGCCATAGTGCACTCTTGCAGCCGTTGCCTCTCCTTTCCGTGTTCGTTCAGTAACCCACTGAGGATTTCCACACTCTCACTGAACTGGGATGGGGGACGGACGCATACCCGGCTAGAAATTACTTCAGGCTAGCCTTAACATGCATATGGTCCTGAACAGGCTCAAAAAAGGCTAGCCGTGATATGGGAGCCCAGTCCTACACTG
>JAPYYX010000815.1:0-38297 GCA_030522605.1 Cremastinae sp. B BG-2022a
AAAATTTCACAGTATATTCTTGAGATACTATACTTTCGAAATATCGAATAAAAAAAAATCGATTTTTTGAAAAGTCTAGACCACCGTGTCCCCTTAAGATACGAGCAGTGAATACTTTTGTATGGAGACTATTTCAAAGAGTTTTCAAGGATACGTAAAACAAAATACGTAACCTCACGGTCGATAAAATCAAGAGCCATGAAGAGCCCTATCTATAGAGACGCGTGAAAAGAAAGATTATAGGCGAAATCGAGTTCAATTAAATGTGTCATCTGGGTGAGAAGGTGACCTATCCAATAAGCTTTTGGTGATCAAAGATATATCAAGGCATGATGTTTAGATTCAAAAAGTTACCGGGCTCTCAAGGTAACACACATAATCATTGAAAATTCCCCTAACCAGCTTAATGGTCGTTGTATCATTTAATTGTTTTTTATATCAAAGTAAAAAATGCATCATATTACCTTAAAATCTGATTTAACATCAACGTACTGAAAGATATTCCTGCATTTTTTATTTTTTCATTTTCCACTAATGGACAAGAAATTCACTTTCATGTATTTTATTTACGAGAATAAAATATCTTTTTGCCAAAAGTATCTTATCACTCGCATCGTTTCTTCGTTTCTCGAACGAGTTGCTGAGCTTGGACGAACTGCGAGAGTTTTTCTCGTGTACACACGTACGATTTTTTGTTTTTTATATTCTTTGGAACTCGGAAGAAGTCTTGGCAAAGTAGCTGATCCGGGCAAGAAACATTTATACGTGTATATATAAGGATACACGTAGAAAGAGAGGTCTCGGCAATCGAGCAATTTCGATTTCAACATGACCAAACAACGAACTCGTACACGAGGTATCTAGTGATCTGTAAATATATGGAAGCCGATTGGATTTGCCCCTATAGCGCGGCAACTTTAACCCTGCCCGAGTTACACTCTCTTTATCTCGCCATACACACGAGCGTATACGCGCATACGTGTGTGTCTTCGACTGTGCGAGGAGGTCTCTTTATCGTACTTTTACAAACTGTCTGTCCTAAGTCTTCCAGAAGGATAGGAGAAACGTGCTCAATGAGAGCCAATGTAAAAAATACGGAAATAAAGTCTCTCTCAATATCCACTAAGAAAAAAAAAGCAAACTTTTCCTCTTTTCGCAGTTTCGGGAAACGATCGCATATTTTTTTGTGGTGTATCAAACTTCTGAAAAACAGAAATATTTCATATAAACGTAGAGATGCAACGTAATGCCTGAATTTATTGTCATTATAGAAAAACGAAACTTTTAAATAATTTTTTGTCTGCCTTCTGTTTTGTTATTTGGTTTTGACGTGGTTTTTGTATGGTAGAATGGAGTTGCAATCTCTGATCTTTTAATTTCTACTTAAAAATGCCCTAACCGAGTTTGTTTACAAAATTTATAGATCAGTTCAAAAAAACTTAAAGAGTTGGGAAATCAAAATCGACAACTATGTAGGCGAGTCTGACTTTCGTGTGGTCGAAATTATGGCAGTGGGTCAGGTGTGACAAGGGGGTTGCCTGCGGGATAATATTCGCCTGGCTCGCAAAAAGGGCCATTCTGTGTTCGGTATACGCGCACAATACAGTGACGAATCGAGCGAAAACAACGAGAGACGTAACGCTAGGGGAGAAAGAACCCTACCAGCGTTCGTTCACCCTCGCGAGTTTCGAAAAATGCTTGCCTCATCCCTCGTTAAATCTCATCGATCCAAACGATATATTTTTCCATACAATGGTCACATTGCAAAAAAATCGCAATAATTTGTTCACTTGTATTACAATACCAATGAAGGCACAAAATTATAAATTAATTAAAAATTGAAAATTCGAATTCCATCTTTATAAATTCAAAATAAAAAAGAAGTTACATCTCCAGGAGGTTGCGGAGTTTCAAAAAGGGTTGAACAGCTTGATTCTGGAAAAGGGATGATTTTATATGAAACATTAAAAGGCGCATACAATAATACACCGGGACGTTTATTATTTCTGTATCCCAAGGTCCGGGAAAATGGTGGTCGCGAGTGAGGGGGCTTCGAATATTATAAAATTAACGCAGACGCTACGGGGCGGCAAAGTTACTTAGGGCGACTTAACGAATATAGATTAAAAGTTGTTCGGTCGAAACTGACGGTGGACGCGGTCGAAAGTCGATGGGGTCGACTTTTTGGGGTGTGAGGCTCCGCGTTCGTCTCATCTCTTGCTGACGAAAATGTAGAGGCAAGAATAGCCTCGGTGCTTCGCTCCTTTAAATCGCAGATTTTCACCCATCTCCACTCATTCTAATTTTAATTTTAATCTTCATTCTAATCTTAATGTTAATTTATCCTTTATTCATTATTTTTTCTTTGTTTAAGGTAATTCGGTAGTAAAAGCGATCGAGAATTTGACACAATTAAAAATGTACTTTATCATAAAATATACAATTTTCATTAAAATCTTTTCGACCACAGAAATTTGAAGGAACTGAACATATAAAACATTAATTTAACATTAAATAAGGTAATTGTCAATTCTCATCAAAATCTTCTAATTTTTTTGTTTATTATGTTGTATATACCATGTCAATGATCGTAATTTCTATCATATCAGAGTGATATTGACATATTTGAGGTATAATAATTTTTATTTTTCTATTTCTGATATTCAATAGCTTACTTTTTTTATCATTCTGGGTCAGTCGTGATTATTGTTTTTTTCTATAATTTCCCTATAATTGTTCCAAGAGGACTTGAATAAACAATCTATCAATTTTTTCTTTCCATATTTTTTTCCTTTTTCTCATTGCTTTTCTTTATTCTTTTCTCTCGCCGCACCGAAAGAGCGCACCACGGCATGTTTGTATTTTAATGAGAGGGGAAAAGCTATGCTAATCCTCACGGCACGCGATATCTACATGTATATGAAGGATCGAAAGAAAGGCGCGCGTAGCGAAAAGCGCGAGAGCGTTCTCGCCCAGGCGCTTTTCCACTCTCGGGAACGCACAACCTGCGAGGCACAAAAGCTCACAGCCGGAGAGAAAAGAGGCTAGAGCAGAAGCAGAGAAAAGTATCAGACTGCAAAAAAAGCACGAAACCGGTAATAAATTCACACCTCGTGCAGGTATTTGCAATTTTTTCACTTTTTAGCTTCTATTCCAAGGGATAACAAGTTTCACAATGCCACGGTATTTTTCATTCGACTATGAATATTTTTTTTCTTTCTTCTTCTCATTGTATTAAGATGATTTATATTTATTTGCAAAAAATTATGAAAATTGTAAATATATTCCTCAAAAATAAATAATCAGTGCAGAACTGGATCAATATGGCTGAAACAACCAGAAGATGCGTGGTCCCGTACTCGGATACAACATTCAAATCGGAAGACTGAAATAATTTACTTAGCATATCCACGATTTGAAATTCTTTCTACGAAGTTGCAAATTTCATCGTAGTCTGCGAGTTGATTTAGACCGGGACGAATGTCGTACATGTTCGTCCGTAAGTAAAATTAATACAGTACAATTTATTTTTCATGCATGTTTTATACGATTCTTTCGAACAACATAAATTTTTAACAACAAATATACAGTACGAAATAAGCGTCAAACAAAAATTTTTCGCTCATGAGTCAGGTTGAGAAAACTGTCAAAAGAAAAGTTTATGCAAATAAATAAAATTGGTAATGGTTAAGAAAAGGTCCCCCACCCCTTATGAGAGTGGGGAGGGGAGTGGTGGGGTGAAAGGGACAACCCTTCTTTATACCCCCCAGGTTATTAACGGTTAAAGTTAACAATTTTAAAAAATTTAAAATCTCATAAATATTCATGACCAACATTTACTGACAATATAGTTAATTAAATTATTTTTAAAGAAACATTTTAAAAAACATGTACGTATTTATAAAGAAAATAATATGATTCGTTTTTAGGGAATTGGTAAATGTGAATGTAGGGAAAAGAAAAACAATATGAGGAAAGGGTGAGGGAATTTTAAATCTGGGGAGAATCTCGGAGATACTCCTCAGAGGAAAGAGAAAACTCGAGATGAAAAGGGAAAAGAGAGAGAGGAATGGCATGTCGAATGATACTGTTCTTGTTTGGTTGTGCAAAGCTAGAGAGAGATAAAAGATAGAAAGAGAAATGTTGGGAATGGAGAAATTGTACGAAACGTAGAAATTCCCGGAAGGCACAAACTACGCTTTCCGCCTCGTCGATCGCCACATGCAAATGCTCTCTTCTCGGAGCATCCATATCTAACGAAAACGTAAAATGGCGCAGGAACACGACGTCACTCACCGGAATGTTACCGAAAATTTCTTTACTCCGGAGAAACTCGATAGAATTTTAAATTTAAGCAACGAGAAAAGGAAAAAAGGAGGTAAATATCTGCGTTTACTAGAAATAAAACTCCCAGTCGGAACAAAACTGAACAATAACTCGGAAAAGAAGTATGTTTTTCGAAAATAAATTTTCAGATTCGAGAAAAATTTATATTTTGAGAAAACAGAGCAAAAATATTTTCGATTCGTAACAAAACTGAACTTGTATTTAACAAATGAATAAAATATATATATTAACAAATAATCCGTCACGATTAATAGAATATTTAAAGAGTAAAATGACAAAATTGTGTAAAACTGCCCATTTTGAGAGAAAGAGGGAAAGTACGTTTTTAATCGAATTACCAAGATTCGATGAAATTGACCGATTTAAACATCAAGAATAAGGAGGATGAGGAAACGGCTGCCGTAAACAAGTCTGATAAACAGGCCGTCATCGGAGACCCTAAGGGATTGAGGTCGAATTACGATCATCGGTTTAAGCGTCGCTCTAACGACCCGCTCGGCTTGTTTACCGATCACAGAAATTTCACCCTCGCGCAACAGAGGAGAGTGAGCACGTGGTCCGCCGTATTCGTCGGGGCTCACACGTGGCCGGGGTTGAGGGAAAAGCGAGAGTGAGCGAGAGGCCGGGAAAAGGGAGGTGAAGCGAAAATCATCAAAGTAGAGAGAGCGAGAGAGCTCGTGAAGGACGGAGAACGTGATTTACCCTTCGGGACCAACCCTTAAACGTTTCGACCAAGAACCTTCTCCCTCCTCTCCCTCATTTTCCTCTCTCCCATTCTATACCATGGACTCTCGGACATCGATAATTTATTTACTGCCGTTATGACCATTAACGAGTATTTCACGCTTCTCTGAGAAATGTTTCCTACCCCTGTCTTTTTCTCCAGAGATATCTCATTATCCTGCCATTTCCACATTGGGAAATCTTTTTTTCCGAATTTTCGTAATGCAATTTTCTCGTCTAATCTTTTTTCATAAATAATTAACTGCTTTTTTCATAATTCACCAGCGTAAGAATTAAATAAATTATACGAATGAAACAAATTTCAACCATCATCAATGAGAAAGGATTCTTTCCAAATTTTCATAATGCAATTTACCCTCCTGTTCTCTTTTTAGTTAAGATAAATTCTGCTTTTTCCAACAAATAATTAGAATAATTAAAAATCGTGTACAAACAATGTTCTTTACATCTAGAAACTGAAGCAGAATTTTACCCATTTTTAATGAGAAATCTTTTTTTAAACTTTCATCGTGCATTTTACTCTGCTGCTCTCGACTTTTTCCAATAAAATGAAAGTGTATCTTTGTATCTTTTCATAAGCATCCGGAATAATTAAATATCATGCATAAACAGCGTACTTGGAAACTATACACAGAAGAGGAATAATTTCAACGAGCCAGAGGAAATAAAATAAAAGCTCTTCCGGCGGAGTATATCTCGGATTTTTTTTCGTACGTCGAAGGGTGTGCGGGTGAATGCTAAGAGTGTAAAGTCCGAGGTGAAGCATAAAATAATATGGGAACAACAGAAATTCGATGAAGCGAAAAGCGAGCTCGTCCGATAACGCGGCAACGAGAGCAGGAAAAGCTTTTATCCGAGATTCAAGCTTGACTCTCGTTGGTGTACTCTTCAAGAAGAGCCTTCAACGTTTTTCCGCCCTTGCTATTCCTCTCTCTCTTCCCTTTTGGATGCGTATCTCGGGCTTCTTTCGCCCACTTTACGAAAAAATCCAAAGCAGACGCCCGGACTTTGCAGCCTTCGGTTTTTTCTCACATTCGGAGAGCCAAAAAGGCAAAAAAAATAGCGCGAAATATTGACAAACGCATACATCGCGGATGAAAGCACCGAGAGTCAGAATTTACCAGCTGTTTCAGACACAAAACCACTTCAAGTGTTTTTCTTTCTTTTTTCGTGCTCATTTTCTTTTTGTCGTTCTGTTTTTATTTCGAGAGAAATTCGCGTCTTCGAGGGATGAACGGGATCGAAAAAGAATTTTTCTCTCGGGCTCCGTAAAATTCTTGTCTCTTGCCTTTTTTCATCTTCTTTTCTCTTTATCGAGTATCGCGAAGAGGTAGAACCGAGCCGGTCGACTTGATACATATGCAGAGTCGATATCTTCGGTAGTTACTCTTTACCCGGAGCTTAACGTGGCCGACAAAACCACAGGGTAGATAAGAAACGTGTGGATTGCGCATCGACGACGAGGAACTCGCCAGGGCTTCCACTCACTGACTCCGACGATAATTTTCTTCAAGCGACAAAGATAACACAGAAATCGAAGTATCCAGCCTCTCTGATCATCTGTAAACTCGAATAAATTTTCTCACCTTTTTTCACGCACGAGACAAAAAAACAATCTTTTGAAATAAAAGTTACCTTACATTAGTTTTTGCATGAACAAAAAAGTTAATTTTTTGTTCATAATTGCTTATCTCTAAAAGTTCTTGATGGAAGCGTTAATGTGACGTTCAGTATTGGATCGAAATGTGGCATTTTTAGTACAATATACCGAATAGTCGATTCTTTTTCATTTTTATTAAAATATATATAATTAAAATAAATTTCCTCAACAAAAATAATCCCTTTCAAATAAAAGTTTCTTTGTTTGTTTGTTTAATTTATTTTTATGTCCTGGTTACCCATAGGACAAAATATGCATACATCATGTATAAGGACAGAATATTTTAGTCTTATAACTAAACTTAAACTAAATACTAGAAATTTAGCAGAGTAATTGTAACAGATTAATAGTGGAAGTACAATTGAATTGGTGCGTAATGCAATGACAATATAAATAGTTCCTGAATTAAGCAGAGTGGTATGAAGAACTAGTCCTCCTGCGTCTGGATATTGAACAGGTAAGTACAAACCAGAGATTTGAATGAAGCTATAAAGTCATAAAGTATGTATGTCAACCAAAAAAACTTTGTAAAAAAACTGTAAAGTTATACAAATAAAACTAACTAACTAACTAACTAACTAAAGTCATAAAGTAATTGTTGGAGACTTTATTCAACAGGAAGTTTAGTTTATTATAATATTGGTACATGTGTATATGCGATGAATCTGTTCCGTATAATGTTGCTGTGAACTGTCTGAATGTTTGGGAAAGGTTAACTGTCTTTAGGAAAAAAGTATTTTTCAGTTCCCAACCAGACAGTGCCATAAACTACCCTTTGCTCGATGCGTCCTCGATGTCATTGCACACCAACAGTAATTAAATTATTACCATACTTTAGTTTAAAAAATATAATTTAGTTAAATTTTTCTTTTTTGATGAGTTAAATAAATTAATATTTTCAGTTTCCATATGTTCACTTCTCAAACTTGTGATTACGTTAATATTTTTGGGACAAAATTTTGGAGTAGGAAAATTAGCCTCGTTAATGAGGAAGATCGAATGGTCGAGGGTCGCGCGTAGATACAAAGGATCGTAGAAGATTTGGTGTACAATGTTGGCACGGCAAATGACCGAGTAAATGAAGGTTCGGCATTGCGAGTTAATGCTCAGCTGTTACGTGTAATTCGACTTGATTACCGGGAGAAGCCAATATAGAAGAGAGGAGATTCGGGATGTACGGAAGTGAACGACATTTGGTTCGCGACTTCCAAAACTGACATTCCAAAATGCTTTTCACGTGAATCCCTTTCCACCCTCCACGAACTCTTCTTTTCCTCCATCAATTTTCTCTCCTCGCTTTATTCTAAATTCGAGTCCGGATCACATTTTCCTTCAATTTCCTCGCGCGCTTCCATGCTCCGTCATTTTCCACATAATTATTTTATTATTAGAAGAATCCGTAATTCCTTCGAGGGGAGCAATCGAGATGAATTTTCATCAGATCCGAGCAAAAAAGATCTCACAAAAATAATCGTCGCTCATGAATATTGGTCATTCTGGATCTAATTATTTTAAAGATATTCATCAGAAGATAATATTTTAATAATCCAATACAGTGGTAGTTTTTTTACCTTTTTAATCTTGTCTGTTTGGAGGAGAAAAGGATTTTTGACGCAAATTAGCATAGGATTGTACACAGCTTTTGCGCCAAGGGTCAAGCTTCGGCCTCGGGCTTTTTCTTTTCCGACTCTCAAGCTCGATGAGAAAAGCCTCGAAATATTTCTGCAACACCGAGTCTGTGATATCGCCAGACGCGTCTACGAGCAAAAAGGATTCGCGTTTGGCGATTTTCGTGGATTCTCACAAAGTGATAGCCTCAGGATACGTTTTCAATGTGAGAAAACACAGCGAGGATATTCATCGCGATCCTTCCAGGTGTAATGTGCTTCACAATTAATTAAATCAAAAAACATTTTCCGGAAAAAAATGTGACAGCTAAAATACAATGAGTAAAATCTCTTCAAATTGTAAATACGTTAATAATATGTTCACGAAATTGAAGGATGCACGACTTTTCAAATCCTCCTATCCTGTACGCATTTTTCTCTATAGAGAATCGATATTTTTTGGGCAAGAAAAAAGCTCAGTTTCCGATTGGCCACGGGGATTTAAGCAGGAAAATCCTTTCTTCCCTCGAGCCAAAAAGTTTTTATTTTCCGCCTACGAAGGAGTCGCATTGAAAAATCCTCCTGTCAAAATACGCGCATTTTGTTCTCTCGATATTCGTAAACTCGCGAGCAATCGAGCGTGTCTGAAGTGAATTTTCTCTTCTCCAGAGTTTTGGCAAGTTGAAGCGAAAGAGAAAGAAAGAGAGAAAATGAGAGCGAGGAAAAAAAAGAAAACATGAGACTCTTTACCCCTTGCCATTCGAAGTTTTTTCTCCCCTCTCCGCCCTTCCTTTACACAACAGGCAAGAATTTATATCGATTCTCTTTGAGAGCGAGAAAATATTCTAATGAGGAAGAGGGTCTCTCTATTCGAGGGTGTAAGTTCGGAGGAAAAAAAAGAATAGTAAATAACGCATTTGAGTAATAGGGGCGGTAAGTTATATATCCGAAAATATCTACAAATATAGAGAGCTGTTGCCGCGGATCTTGTAACTCTTGGAATATAAAAGAGAGCAAGGTCGGAAGGTAAAACAGGGGCGGGCGGGGGTGTTGAAAATGAACGTAATGAAAAACTGGGATGGAACGAGAGAGGGCGCTTAAATAAAATAAAGGTTGTCGGTGTATTATTGGCCCGAAGGCGGCTTTTTCCTCATCCCACATTTTTTTCTCCCTCTCTCTTGAAAAGTATACGTATATAAGGGCACATTATATATATCCACCTTCCTCATTCTTCGTCTCCGTACTTTTTACTCGGTTTCTCTTCTTCCCGAACCGCTTACGCTTTTTATCCACCCCGAGTTTCCTTCATAAACTCCCTCGAAAAGAGGACTCATTCGTAAAACCGTTTGTATACGATTATTTGCTTTTATATCTCGAGTGCGTATATACGGAGGAAAGGTGCGAAAAGAAATAGCTCTTGGTCGCGTTTGAGGCTGATCCGTCTTCGAGGAGATAGAGGAAGAGAGAGAGAGAGAGAGAAGAAAAGGATAAAAAACCGTTTTAGACGAAAAGCTTCATAACCTGCGAAATCGTAAAACTTTGTCACTGTCTCGAAATAATTTTGTTTTTACTACGAAGAGGACTGATGAGTAGAAAGAAAAATGTTATTATTTTTTTCATGAAAAATTCACGAGACTCGTGTGTGAGCTTCAATGCGGAGCGATAAACAAAATTGTACAGAAACATGTGTACAGAGTCGCGTGTGTGACGGGACGAGAACAGGGGGATGGAAAATCGAAGATAAGTAGGGATAAACAGAGAGGCGAGGATGCAGGTGTTGTCGCTGATTTATGACTGGCAATTAGAATCCTAGACGCCTTATTTGCCCATGGATGAGAGAGATGGAGAGAATCGTAACCCTCACGTAAGACAGAATAGACGAGGCGAACGGCAATTCCGTAGTGTACTTCCCAAACGCGAGGGCCTCGAGTGTCGCTAACATGCGAGCATTAAACGATCCTAATCTACGTCTAAAAGCCTCTGCCAGCGAGGAAAGCACTCGACTTCCTCCCCTCTTACGCTACCTCCGATCCTCGAGACCTGTGGTAAAGTCCCTCTCTTTTCCTCTCCAAACGCTCCCCGAAACCTTAATTCATCGTAATTGCTTACTGTACAAACACCAATCCAGTCACATACGAAAAATCACTCAAACCCCCCTTGTTTATGTGTCAGTAGAAATTCAACTTTTTGGTCAGACACACGCGTTGAGGTGTAATTTCATGAATATTGTATGTACATTTGAAACAATTTGATTTATTATTTGAATATCAAAATGTACCCTTCTGAATGTTTTTGTAAATAGAAAAATTTTAATGTTGAATTATGATTAATGAAGTTGAAGGAACAATGAAATTAAACTAAATAAAAATTCATATAACTTTCGAATCGATACAAGAAGAGACTCACTGAATTAATACTGTAGAGTGTACGAACGTTTCTGTATTGATAAATTGATGAACCATCTTTTCATAGATGGCCATGCACCGAGTAGCTTCAGTAAATCAGTGCATGCCGTATGAGGACAGTTATGTTTTCTGTTTGCTTGTGCACACTATGAACAGAATTCAACTCTATCAAAGACGAACAACAATGTAAACATGTAGGAAACTTCATTTTTGAAAAAGCTTCGTGTATTATCAATAATAAATGTTCTATAAAATGGTGTAAACTGTTTGGAAGTTTGGAAGAGACTAATTTTTAGAAATAAACTGAAACTGTCGCGCCAAAGGATGCTAAGAGAAAACAATTTTAGCCCTTCATCAGGTAATGCCATTGATACCCTTTCCTCATTCCTTGATGTGGTGTCCACCAACGAAACATCTTGTGGAATCATATTAAATTAAATGCTACCTGCAAAAGTTCGCAGGCACCAGCTAGTAATAAATAAATGTTTACGATGTATTAATCAAGGTAAATTGAATCCAAATTAATCGTCTCAAAGCATCCTGATTTCGATCATCAACGCAATAAATCACAAATTTCATTTCGATAAATAACGAAGCTCATTGTTTGATGAATCGATAATGATTAAATTGATTAGACACCGTCATCTGTCTTCGTTTCTTACTAATTCAAGTATCAGTATAGGGCTTTCTGTTCCAAATCCCGATCGATATGGAGAGAGGTTATTTCGCAACTGCACACCCGCTTCAGGCTTTTGCAAATCTCAGTTCCATATTATTCTTGTCTTTTAACTTTGATCCCCTTTTCCCTAATTTCTTTCTATTACGTCCGCAGCCAACTTACGCCTTAAGTTTGTATCGCACTCACTCATGGACACGGAAAAACTGCAGAAAACCCATGCCGATACATTCAATGATATCTTTTCTGGATTTATCCAAGTTGTGACACCTGGAAAAATCCAGAAAAAAACCACCTATTGCTCAACTCTGACCCTTCACTCGATATAAATTAAGTGGTCGCTTATGGAGCCTAACACTGCTTAACTTGTGGAATCGCCAGAACTCAACAATTTAAAAATATAAAAAAATTATAATACTAGAAAAATCAGCAACATAAATTTGAATGCAATTGTTTTTTTCTTTTTCATTTTACATCTTGGTTTTAAAAAAGTATTCGTGGAGACGTGTAAGTATAGGGACGTGAAAAACAAGTTAAACAGGGGGAGAAAAAAGAGCGAACTATTCCAGCGAGAATCGGCAGCAAAGAGAGTTTTCCCAGACATATGAGGACCGAGGGAGGAAAGTGTATGAGAAAAGGGGAGAGAATGGTGGTCCGTCGTGCTCTTCGTTCATCGGACATTTATCCAATTAACCGTTTCGTGGTCTACACGTTTACGTATCCCTTATACTGAATATCCTCATTCTCTATCTCCCTTTTCCGTATTTCTCTTTTGCACGATATACGAGAGCAAGCACCGAAACTTCAACGCTTCCGACTGGCCGATATAAATTTTCTTAAATTGCAGGAAGGCCGTTTTCTCCTAATTCTCCTACTTTTAATACAAAACTTTATTTATGGAAGCTACTTCAAGAAATGCTTTGTTCGCGAAGTAAGTATTCCAAACAAAAGAAAAACCTCTGTATTTAATCAAATTTCGGAGGATTCATTGACAAAATCTTTTGAATCAACATTAATTGTTTCCGTTCAATTCTATAATTTCTATCTCACATAAAAAGTTGTTTCCAATGTATTGAAATTTTTATCTGTTATGTTTAATTGCATCGGCTGATATTGACGGTTCGGTATGTGACGTAAACGAGAGGGAGAGAAGTGCGACTGCGACCGTTAGCAGGAGGGATTGGTGCTTGTTCGAAAAGTCAGGTCTTTCCCTGGAGAGGAAAAGGGGTTGCTGAGATCAGGGATGACTGAGAGAGATAAAGAGACAGGGATATAGAGACGAGAGACAAAGGAAGAGGAGGAGATCGCGAAACGATCGAGGAGGCGCCGGGCACTGTCGAACGAAATGGCCAGCAATATTGTCGCCAGGGTTGGAAGGATTCGGGACAGAACGGGATAAAGAGTGGGGTGGTGAAAGGGTTGAGAATGAAAAGCGTGAAAGAGCCGGAGAAAGAGCGAAGGAGAGAAAGCGATGGAGAGAGCGATCGACGATTCGGTCGTAGGATCCAAGGAGGGGACAACGAGAAACCGAGGCAGGAAACATTCAGACCTGGGAGAGAGAAAGAGTGACACGGGAAATTAATTATACGCTCCTGGGAAAGTCGCGAACTCGGGACTCGATGCCAGCGAGGCTTGCACTTTCCTCCTCGCACGTGAGAGAAGGAGAAACAGCGAAGGAACGACCACCATCACCCCTTATTACCCCCTTTTTCACCCCCTTCCCAATTCTACAGCTTGCGAAGTACCACAACCCTTTCATCAATTCCCGTTCCATCGATGACAATAATAATTTTCTACTTCTCAGTTCTTTGTCTCATCTCGCTCAAGTTCAAATTCAACGAAAACAATTTGTCAGCTCTTTTTTTCTTGAAGAAACAAGGCATTTGAAGAAAAATTATTGATTAATCATATAAAGCAAAAAGACCTTACTTTAATCAATAATTCTCTTAAAAAATGTTCTTTTTTGTGCATATTAATGTCCACTCTGTTGAAATTGAACATCACACCATTTCGAATCAATAAAATCCATTATGACCAACTCCAAAATGACCAACATTTGTTTCATGATGGATGCAGTCTATGAAAATGCTGATAGATTAGTGTTTTCCTGTCATTTTGAGCATTTCCACAGAAGTAAGTGATTTCTTATACCGGAAACAGGCTAAGAGAGAAAAAAAAGAGTAAGAGAAGAGAATGAAAAAAATCTTCATATTCACCAGCTGTCGGTGTCGCGGCTATACGAGAGGGATACACTTTCTTGGGCGTGAAATCGAATTATGGCTACGCGGGAAGAGAGAAAGAACGGTGGAAAATAAAAAAGGAGAAAAGTGATAAAGGAGACACAAAGTGGTTGAGGAATTTTTTGGCGGTGTAGAAGTGGAGCGATGAGCGAGACAACTGACGTTTCAAGATTCTTTCGTGTCTTCATTCATTCTTCTCCGAAATGAAACACGAGTTACTTCCTCCTTCGTTTCTTTCTTTCTACCCCCATTATTCGATTTTTTCTCTTTTTCTATCTTTTTCCATCTTTCTCCCTCACTTGTACGTCACGCTAAATGAGAAGCAAGAGAAATCAAGGGTTCGTCAAGAAGAGAAACCCTCGTGAATTCCGGTAGGACTGCCCCTGCCTGATTCTTCAAAAGCTTTAAAACTTGAAAATAGAATCACGTTCTTTCCGGCCTGTCGGCGAAAAAAATCGAGCGTTATGTTATCCTTCTCGTTCCACTCTCATTTGTAATAAAGTCTCGAATTACAAAATAGGAAAGAGTAGAATTTTGCTTCGAGATTTTTCACTCTGAATTAAATAATACCGAAGCCAGCGAGAGGCGAAAAATATTTCTGCTAATTCTCTGAAAACACTGGAGCGTTAATTATCTATCGTCATATTCAGATTTAATTAGAGTGCGATTATCTATTAATTCTCATCATCTGCCAACGATTTTGTGGAAGATGGAAAAAATTTTCCACTGATGGATTTAAGAGATTTTAATGTGGAAACATAATGCGTCATATTTTTTAATTTTAATCGTAGTTTAATTTAGTTTACTTTTTTCAAGAATAGCGTTCTAGCATCGATGGATTTAGTTTTTCTTATGATATTATGTTTATTTCCTCAAGGTACAGCGTTTACAGCTTTTTAACGGCCTTACACATATCAATCTCCATTCTCCATTTATTAATTACTGTGTTTCTTTAAATATAAGTTTTTCCCCACATACAATCCTGTTAGTTTTCCGATTTAGTTTTTCTTTTTCATCTATCAGAAGATTTAAAAAGTTCTATGCAGCTAGTAGTAGTAGTAGTGTAACGGCTAGGCTTACGAAGTGCCTTATAAGTCCCCTAGATCCTATTGGTTCCTTTGAGCTATCCCGTATTGCGAGTTTGAAAAAATTGAAAGAAAGAAAGTTCAATCGATTTTAATCGTAAGACGAAAGTAAGTATGGCGTATTTCAAAAAAAAAAATTTTGTAAATTCTATTATCATTTGATTTTATCAAAAAATTTAAGGAAAAATAAATTCATCTTGGAGCAAAATACGAGAACGTCTAGCAGCAATTCATTTATTTTTTCATTTTTTTATCTCAGGAGGGTAAAAGAGATCCGGGCAAAAGTGAGATACACACACAAATCTTTGGTTTGGTGCTATGGATGGTTGGACAGCGGAACTCGGTAATGGATCCCCGGATGTAGTCGGTAAGGGAGTGTTTCCGGGGTACTCGGAGCAAAAGACAGAGCAAGGATAGACAAAGATAGAGAGATAAGAGGGGGAAAGACAGTCCAAAAGGCATATACCATGCTTCAACCCCTGTGCGAAAAATACACCCTTGCACGTAACTGTTTCTTCTCTCTCGCGCGATCTCCGGGAGAACCGCGAGAAACGTGGAACGAAGAAGAGAGAAATAAAACAGAGAAAGATAGAGATATTCGACACTCTTTATCTTTTCGTTCTTGCGCCAAAGTTACACGCACACGAGCACAAGCTGAAAAAGATGGCGGGTATGAGGAAGAGACGTGGAAGAAAAAAAAAGGAAAATTCTTGGATAGTACGTATTTCATCTGTTCCCTCTCTCTGGGAAGGAAAAGCCTGAGGAAAAAGTTTGTCGATTTTACTACGACACTTTTCCACCTTACTTTACGGCGTTTTACCGTGTGTTTTCATACACGCGCACAAATACGCAAATCCGCGCGTGCGACGTTTTGGCTGTCGTGCAAAAAGTGACATTACGTATTCCATTCTCTGTTGTATATCGTTTTGGTATTCTGTCGATGATGCCCTGCTGATCGTGAGTTCTGAATCGAAGAAGAGGGAAAAAATTGCCTGACAATGGGGAAAAGAGAAGGAAGAAAAAAATCGCATAACGAAAACCCAACGGGGCTGTAATGGCACGCGCGACATCTTGAACAACGAAATTCTAGCCTCATACTTTTCAACTTCAACCCATATTTCTTCTCACTTTTTGAACATCCGATCGACATTCTCGTCAATTTTTCCTTATTCTTATTCGTGTATTACGTCCCGAGAATCGATAATTCTGATGAGTACTCGACTTGAATTAACGTGATGTTCATAAAATAACCGTACCACCCGGCTTAACAGTTGTGACAAGGATTATATATAACTAAAAATATTGAAATAATTAAAATTAGCAAGGAATTAGGATGCGAGCAGGAGAGTGGGTATCGTTGGAGGGTCAGGAGTACGATTGTGTGCACCGATCTAATTCGAAGATCGACTTCTCCGGAGTTTCCGTTCTATCGAATTTTCGTATCTTGTGGTCAAGACTCACTAATGGTACTAATAGGTGTAGCTACCAGGATGACCACAAAAAGCAAAAACTCCCTAAAGCGAAAACTCCGAAGACCTTCAAATTCGAACCGTGCACATAATCGCACTCCAGGTCATGGAGTAGAAAGATCAAATGTCAAACAAAATTCCAATACTTACAGTATTCCTATAATTTTGCAAGCATCTCATTATCCATGGTTGAGGTGCGTTTAATAGTTACACTTTGAAAATTATAGTGAATTACAATACTTACATTTCAAATTCGACAATAATACATTTCTGTATATTTTTAGTTCTATAACCGGGCATATGTGTACGCACTAACGTGTGTCTCGTCTTCGCATGGGTCTTGATCAATCTGTTAATGGTGAAGTTAGAAGAATGGTTCAAGTCATCTACCTCGTAGCCACGTCTTATCTGTTTTGTTTGATGGTTGCATGAAAATCTAACCAAGATTCAATACTCGAAGCGTCAAAAAGCAATATTTCTTGTCTCAAGATTCATCCTTTGATGAATCTTCGTTGAATCGTTGAGTCTGTTCATCCGATGTAGTCTCATTTTCTTTCAGTATTTGTCTTCAAAGTTCAGAATGTTCAGCGAACAAAATGCAAAACTTTTAAAACGAGCACCTTATTTTACCTTCACCAAACAACAATTAACTTTTGACGATTTAGTTCCCTAAAAGTGTAAGCTGATGTTTCAGAGGTCTGGTCGGTAAAAATCTGGCTACACACTTTTCTCTGGAAAAATAGATTTCTTGAAGGAAAAAAGAACCTCGTTATTCTCTTTCTATCAAAGAGTAATGCGATTCTCTGTTTATTACTAAGATATCAAAAATTCCTGAGAAAACCGTGAATCCGTTTTGCATCTGTCTCTCTCGCACTCGTATGGGTTAAACATCACCTCAAGAGTAATGGAAACCAAGAGTTACTAGATTTCAGAAATAATATATTTATTAATTAAGAAATGAATCTTATCAAAAATTGGACCAGAGCGCCGTTCTTTGGATCGGAAAGAATATATCACTGCTTTTTTGAGCTGAATTTTTCAATACTGAATGAGAAATCCGTCGAGAAAAATTACACGGAGTCAGCGCGAGTAAAATTTTTTCTCGACGGATTCCTCTCTCAATATTGCAAAATTCAGCTCAAAAAAGCAGTGATACATTCATTTCGATCCAAAGTACGGTGCTCTGGTCGAATTTTTGATGACAGTTCATTTATTAATTGCAAAATCTGTAATTTACGAAATCTGGGTGGTCACGTGGTTTCCATTGCCCTTAAGAGTCTTTCAGACTCTCCGAACTACATACTTCAACTCATTTTTTTTCTACCATTTGATAAACACTCTCAAGAACACTAATTCTCAAAAAACATCGAAATTAAATTTTTTTACACAATCACATTCTTTTTAAAACGATTGGTAAGATAAGAAGTAGCCTAACAAATTTTTTTTCCATTGGAAAAATACCCAGAATGTAGACTAAGAATAAAAAATGATGAAAGAATACGTCAATTTTCCGGATTTTTATGGGTCCATGTGAAGGAAATTTAGTGATGGAAATAAAAAAAGGAAAATATTTCCCATTCGGAAATATGTCATTTTTATAAATATCGTTATGGGTGGAAGAAAAATATAGTAAGATATTTGGAGAGAAGGGGTTGTACGCCCTCGTAGTTCATCCCCCAGCCATGCAGCTCGCATAACTCGTATTCACCATCTCTCTCTTTCTTATTCTGGCGCCTCGTCTCTCCTTATTTTCCTTTTTTTACCATTCGCCGTTTTTAGCATCGCCAAACGGTATCGCAAGTTTTTCACATTTGTAAATATACGTAGAGCTTTTCTTTTCGTTCTATGAATGTGTGCGTGTCGATATTTATTTTTATTGCCCGGTCCCTTGTCCCCTCGATATTCCTGAGTCAACAGATTTCTTGTCACCTATAACCCGAAATCGATTTTAGCGCAAACGTCCCACGATATCCTCGACCAACCTATACATACTAAATTATTACCACAATATTTTAATGCATACATATATGTGTACTATTCGTTTTTATATTTATGTGAAATAGCAGATGCTGCGAAAAAAATGTCCAGTGCCATCAGTAATGTCAGGTGTGTACTCTAAACTTCCAGTACAAACTTTTTTTTCATGATTTTTACTACCTATATAATATAAAATACGCTAATCCAAAAAATTAAAGAAGCAAAAAATGTTTCACAATTGTTTGCCATTTTTTGAGAAGTTATATCTTCGTGGAAAATGGTCATATATGGTATCGAAATTATCCCTCAGCTGTATTCAATATTTCAACTTTCGAGAAATGCAAATTATTCAAAATAAGGACAAGTCGAATACGCAAAGACTGGATCACCTCAAAAATTAAATTAACGAATTGTAAATCCAACAAAAAAAGTTTTCGAATAAAATTTTTTGACAGAAAAATCTTTTTGGAAAGAATCTAAAAAAAATTCGAAAAAATATTGCAAATTTTAAAGATTTTTAGATTAAAATTTTTTTAATCATTTTTCGATTTTTTTCTGATTTTTCGAAAGCAAAATCTATTTGGAATACATTTTTTTCGAAGAAAAAGATTCGAAAAAGAAAAAAATTTGTCTTGGATTAATATTTTTTGTATAAAAAAAATTCTTGGTATTTATGGTAATTGTGACAAGTAAATATAAAATATAAAACAAGTTGAAAGAACATTTTTTTTTGTTGGAATAGATTCCATGTTCGCATGCAGATTATAATTGATGTTCGAAAACAATTCACCTGCTCCAGTAATTCACTTGTAAAATTGTGATAAATCGGGTATTTAAGGTTTGATCTATCGAGTTACAATTTTGCAGAATTATTGAAAATATATTGAAGTATGAAATCACCTTAAAACATTAGTTATTTTTTCAATATTTGTAATGAGGTAATAGGTTTTCCAAAACAGTGTAGACAGTGACTCTTTTCAAACAAAGTTCGGATAGTTAATATTAATTATAAAAAATCGATACAATAAGAGACGGACGAAATTTGTGGATAAAATTGAACGAGAGTATTTTACTCTTTTTTACCAGGAAAACGAAGAACCAAAGGCGAGCCGAGCGCTTCCTTCCCCCTCGAAAAGTTAGCGGCCACTAGCGAGTCCAGTAAATCTTAACTGCGCGTCTCTCTCGCACGCACGTACACGCGCGAGGCAGCAAGCGCCGAAAACGTGCAGCGAGAATACTTGGAATATCCCCCTCCCCCTCGCGGCGAGCCGGCGAACGTATAACGATTCTTATTCGCTCGTTACTCGCAGTTCCTCTTTCCCGTCTTAGAAGGGCGCTCTTGCTCTTAGCTTAGCTCTTCGTTGTCCTTCTCGCGCACACGCACGTTCCTCCTTATAACCTCTCTTGGCCCCGATCTCCTTATTATATCGTCTTTCCACGCCATAAAATCGGAAAAGAATTTCGAGGCATCCAAAGCTCTCGGTTACTCCCACTTCTCCCGTTCATCCCGCTCAGTTTTCTCCTCAAGACAATAGAAACTAATAAATTTGATTACTGATTACGGAGCTGAATTTTTTTCGTCGCGAGCTTCTAAGCTACGCTCCCCTTCATTTTCATGCGAAACTCTTCACGCTCCATACTTCATCCATGGCTCATGACGATGAAGAGCTAAGAAAAAATGTATGTACCTATCGTTCAATATGAATTTTTCAATGCATATTTTTTGGAAAATTTTTCTTAAAAAAAGTTTTAATCTTTTTTATTACGAAAATAAGGTTAAACACGGAAGTCATTTGTAGATATTTTCTTTTTTGCAAGTAACGTTGGATGCTGGGATACTATAGGAGCCATTGAAACTTTCCTCAAAACTTCTGAAAATTTTCGTAGGCGTCTTGTAATATCATAATAACGTAACGTCAGAGCCGAGGAGAAAGAGAATCTCTGGAGAGAGCAAAAGGGAAAAAGCTTGCGAGAAAATTCGATGGTGGAGAGGGGAAAAACGCTTTGGTATAATTAAAGTAGAAGTGTCTTTAAAATAGCCCCAGGTGATTGCGGTTACCCTCGAAACTCGATGTACTCGTTATAACCTAACGCCCTAACAACCACCTTCAAGATTATTCAACGATACTTCAGTCCTCGTTTTTTTACTACGAAACAGAAATGTAAACTCACGTTAAAACTGCGAAGTCAGCGAAGCACCAAATCTTCGACCTCTTTTCATTGAAGAATCCACACAAATATATTTTCCGCTCGAAGGAAAAATTCTGCAAAATTGAACCGAGCTTACTTTCATTGCTTTTTGTAGTCGCGTGTTCACGGTGGATCGTAGGAAATACGACTCAAAACGATTCAGTTACGCGCGCCACGGTCGAGCGATCGGCAATGTCGGACACTATCGCTCGAATGCTGTAGATCGATCACTGAGACAGTTGCTAGCTGATTTGTTCTCGAAGGGTAAGGTAGAAAACCTCGTTCACAGATAACGTTCGCTTGGTAAGGAAGAAAACGATAATTTCAATTCATCTTCTGTCAGTAATCAAATTTACCGTAAATGGGTGTGAGAATTTCGACAAACCGATTTTGTGCGATAACTTTTCCTCTCGAACAACTCTTACATGAACGTAATATTTTGTTATTTGTTATACTGGAGAGAAGTAACAAATATAACCTCTTATTATTTAAACATTCGTTTTTTACTTTTACTATCAGCTAAAAATGTAATATTGTTGATAAAATATGAAAGGAACAAAAATTAAATTTATGAACCTGTTATCAAACATACACATTTAATTAATCCAAAAATTATTGAATTAATGCCTTTTAATTTACGATCAGTTCATCCATCAAATTACAATAGATTTTTATACACATTGAAATCAATAATTTAATATAATATTGTACTTTATAATATTCAAGCACAAAAATTAATTTATTTAAAAATATCTCTGAAATTTTTTTGTCAACTTTGATTCAAGATGGTGAATGTTTACTGTTGGTTGATTCAATATCAGTTTCTTGAACTTCACCGAGACTTGGAATAGGCGACTGTAAAGAAAAATACAATTATTATAATATTTAATTAATTTAAAAGTGTTTCTTTTTGTTACATTCAATATTCAGTCTTACCCCAAGTACGTTTATCGTATTGTTCGAAGAGTCTGTGTTCGCCATGCTTTTACTGAAAAATATTCTCACTCCTTCAGTTTTTGTCAATGAGGATTCAACACCAGGAGCCGATGTGACACACGTTCCCAACTCAGAAATCCTTATTTCACCCAGAGAATATGAGCATGAACTCGGCAAGTACAATTCACCCTCAGAATAATTATCAACACAAGTCTCAGCCTGAAAAAAAGTTATAATTAAGATAAACTCAAAAACTTGTTTCACAAGAAGAAGATTTGTGATCCTACTTTTGTGTTATTGTGATGCGGCTCATCTGTCTCTGAACTAAAACACAAAATTTCAACTCATTATATTACTCATTCGGATTATAAGGATCGCAGTTATTCAGATTAGTAGATTACCTTGATGATATTTTCTCTGATATGATAGAAGAATTAACACTTTCGTCTTTTTTACTCAATTTTTCTCCATTCTTTGAATCTGTAGTGAAAACTTGTATTGGTGTCTTCATGTCATTCATACACAGTTTGTTTGACTGTGAACTGAAAAGTTTTTATTCGCTATTTAATAAAGAAGATTGTTAAGGTAAGTATTGTGTGGATTAGTGAATTAAATACCTTGTCGATAATATTTCTGCTAATTTGACGAAAGAATCAGGGTTTTCTCCTTTTCTGTTGAATTTTTCTCCATTCTGTAGATTGATAATGGAGACTTGGGATCCTGATTTTGTCTTATCCTGATGGAAATTGTCTTCCTCTGAACTAAAAAATTTCAATTCAGTACTTTAACTGTGTAGATTAAAAAATGTGAATTGTACAGAATGGTCGACTTACCTTGTGGATGGTATCTTTGTTGATTTGATGGCAGAATTAAGACTTTCTTCATTTCTGCTTAATTTTTCTTCTTTTTTTTCAAGATCTAGAATGGTTTCTTCTTTTTTTTTTATTGAAAAACCAGGACTTTCTTTTTCTCTGCTTAATATTTTTTCGTTGTCTACTGAGCTCGCAATGCTTCCTTCTGCCTGCTTTTTGTTTGGTATTTGGGACTCAAGGATTGAATGTACCGAATCGTGAATCTGGTCATTTTCAATAATTTCGTCTCTTTGATTTGTCTTATGAGTTGATGAAAATGATTTTTCTAGATAATCGGTTTCTTTTTTAGATCTTCCTGTTTTACTTTTTATGGACCTTGAGGAGATTTTCACCTCACTTTTATCTGTGTTCACGTTATTCTCATCAGGATCTTTATTCTTAGGGGGTATTTCTTCTACTGGTAAATTATTTAGTGGATCGATTTTTTCTTGAACTTTTGATTTTCCCAGACTCGCCGTTGGTTCTTCAAAATCCTCAGAATATGCAGTCGATATATCGTAAGACGTTCGATCTCTCAAAGAAGACCCTGATGAACTACTAGCCAAATTTTTATTTTTACTATCTTCTTTCCCATTTGAGAGCCTTTTCTGTTCATTATCCTCAGTTGAATGACATTTTACTTTATCCTCATTCGGTGAATCATTCTTAATCGATTCGTGAACTGTGGGAATTCTCGTTTCTAAGATCATTTCAGAATGGACAGAAATTTGTAGATTTTCTTCATTTTTTTCCTTATCCATGGATTCTTCAGCAACAGAACATTCTTCCCCGAGTTCTGACTTCCTCCTGAGTGATTCCACTTGTTTGCTCTGCGTATATTGACCCTCCGAGATTTTGGATTTTTTCCTCGAACTAGAATCTGATCGGATTGAATTCTTTTTAGTTAAAAATTCACATTTTAATGCTGTATCTTGAGACAACGATCTTGTCGCTATATCTTGTTTTTCTCGAACAGAACAAATAGGAAATGTAGCAGTTTCGAAACTCTCGTCTTTCTTTTTCACATCGTAACTGGTTCGATCTCGATTGAACAGGGTCTTAAAGTTACATTTATCTTCAATTTCTTGAAGAAGAATCTTTTTCTTCGCCAAATCGTTTTTTGCCTCAACAAGCAAATGAGAATTTTCTTTTTCAATTTTTGAATGATCCTCATTTTTCGATCGCTCTTTATTTCGATTTATTTTCAAGAGGTGAATCTCATTGAAGAAATTTGATAATTCTTTAGAAATACCATTGATGCCATTATCGTTTTTGTTCGAATTGTTCAACGGAGTTGAAAATCTTGGCTGAGTAATTTTTTTTCTAGAAGGTTTTGTACTAATTTTTACAAAATTGTCATCACTCTCTGTCGAATAACTATCAATAAAATCTAAAATTTTAAAAGAATCGTTTTTCGCTGATTCTTGAATTTTTCTATCTTTTTCCAATCCTATACTTTGGCATTTATTCGAAAGATCTTTGGTTGGAATGGGGTCACCCCGATCAAAATCGAGAAAATAAGTGTCTCCGTTGAGCAGAACATTTTTATTTCTATCCACGTCGAAGGAATGTTCAGATATCAATTCACCAAGATTTCTCGTTTCACGACGAACGTTATTCATCGTACTGTCAAACTTGCTTAAAATTTTTTCCAAATCTTGTAAATTCGGAGCTTCCAAATTGATCTCCTCAATATTCAAATTATTCTCGATTTGTTTGGTGTCCTCAAAACTTTCTTTGTCATCAGAATTATTAAATTCAGGTCGTCCGATGTTGGAAGTGTGAGGAAAATCATCAACATCGATTCGCTGATTACGTACTCGCTTGTCGAGTCCGAATTGGTGAAAAAATTGTCTGACAGCTCGATCGAAAATATCGATATCGTCTCTTGCTTCGAAACGCTCCGGTGATTCGCATATATTATGAACATTCTCTCTCGGTGATTTATTCTTGTCATTGACCCTTCGCAAAAAATCCATAAATGATTCCTCACGATTGATAATTTTTTCCCGCGTTTGTTTCACTCCGCGTGACGTATTCTCGTCCTCGCGTCCTTCTGGATTTTCCGGTCCGATTGATCGACCTGATTCGGTTTCAACGAGGTCGGAGCGTGACCCTCGAACGTTCGAGGACGTTGCTTCGACTACGGAACTTTCGTCCTTGGAACGAGGCAATTTTTCCCGCATTTCCGACCTGGAATTATTGGTCTCCGGCTCGTCAACTCTTTTGCTCGCTGCTCCGTGACAAAATTCATAAGTTTTGACGTTACTCTGGACCGGAAGGGAACGTGGCTCGATGTCAATTTTTTCGATATTCGTCATTGACAGCTCGTTTCGTATATCGACCCGAGGACCTTCCTGGACGTTAAAAATTTTGCTCGAACCTTGATCTTCTATTTTTGTTACATCTTTACATTTTCCAAGTGCAGAAGTTTCGTTCATACGAGAAATTGGCGATGAAATTTTTTCTGTGTTTTCTTTATCCGGATATAAAAATTTTTTTTTATTGATCTCGTCAGCAGAAATTTTTGATTTAATATATCTCATGTCCATGCGACGAATTTTCGAATCTTCGCTGCATTGCTCAATAATTTTCTTCAATCTTCTGTGACGTGTTTCCGGTCTGCAGCATCGAATTGTCGGACGTCTCGTCGAAGGTCTCGTAAAAATTCTCGCCGATTCATTCGCTTCGTGAAATTTTACTGCGACGATGTCTTGAATGTACAGAGTATTCTCGTCTCGCTTTTTATTTTTTGCAGTGGATCTGAAATATAATTTCCATGTTAATTCATAATTTAATTAAAAATTAAAAATTTTATAATTTTTGAAAATTGTTATTTACTCAATGGATCGCTCGGGGCTTAAATCGACGTCGTAGCTAGCTTCAAGAATTTTTTTCTGCGCTTCCTTTATTAATTTCTCAGCATTCTGCAAAGCTCCTAGCGTTTCCGGACTGTAGAGCGGATTTTCTGGAATCTTCGATGTCTTCCCCTTTCTTGATGTTTCCTGCATAATCAAACAATATTAAAGTACAAAATTAAACACATTTTAAAGACGTTTTTTATGGCTGAAATTAGACTTTTTTCACGTACAACACGATCAACGATATTACCAAATAATATTAAATAAAACATTGATGAAATTGTAAGATTTCTTTAGAGAACTAAATAAATTAAACTTTTTAAAAATTAAAAATATATTAAAAAATTACGATGTAATGAATTTACATTGTAATGCAATTGTGTAATTTTTGATACCATTATCGATTACTGATAACAGATTTTTTTTTTACATGAAAAATAAAATAAATATAATGATATTGATAAAATAAAAAAAGTGATGGAATCTAAATTTTTTAAACTGTTTTTCACGGTGTTGAATAAATGATGGATGGCTTTTTAACATACGTGAAATATTATGATTAAAAAATTGTAATTTACCGGAGAACGAGAGAGATTTTTCACAACTTTTCGTGCACGATTTGCGGGTGAGGCAGCATTGTTGTCAGTCCTTCGTGTCGTTCGTGGCGATGATCGATCCAGCGAGCGAGTTTTTCGCACGTGAGAAACGACCTCACGTCTATCCGGGCCGGTCATTTCCCCGTCAGCTGCGCTGCGTCTCGTGCTTAAATCGGATCGAAGTTTCTCGTACGCTTCTGACTGTCTCACTTCCGGTTGCGATTCGGAACTCGCAGCCCTGAAAAAGCCACAAAATGCAAATGTACTGAATTAAATCAATTTAAGTAATCGAATTTTTAAATTAAATTATTATTTAAACAGACGTCAATTTAAAAAAAAAAGTTTTGTATTTTTTTTATTCAAATAAGTACAAAAGTCGTATTAACAATTTATTTCAGTTTTGAAATGCAAAAAGTTTGTTTGTAAAACAACTTTGAAAAAATTAATTAAGAGTATTGAAGGACTATTGAATGACTAAAATGATCCCTAAAAAATTCTATTTTTCAAAAATTGTTCGAATTAAAGATTAGGTAATCAAGTAATTAAATTTCCAAATTAAATAATTACCTAAATAAAAGTTCTAATAATTATTTTATCAAATAAAAAATTTCATATTTTTATTTTATTTTCTCTCATGAAGAAAGTTCTTGTTTGGTAAAAATCAATTAGCGTTAGTAATGGATAGCTTTCTAGGTAGAAAAATAAAAAAACGTTTATCCCTCCTCGACCACGTCACACGTTGACCCCTCCGGTTCGTTCACGCTGTTACGAGACCCAATATTGATTCTTAAAGGGAATGTTCACGACGCTCGCAGCAATTAGAGTCTTTTTTTTATCATCGTTATACCAAACCGTAACGAATAATGATTCCGTTCAATGGAACGGCGATTTAATGGTCGGACAAATATGATCAGCCGAGCGCACATAATTTTTATTGTCCTCCTAAAACAATGAAGTTTATCGAAGACATGACCAGCCCATTAAAGTGAATGCAACGATGTGACGAGTCATAAGTTTCGTCACTATCATTCCCCATTGTCTATCGCGCCAATTTCAACAAGATAATTAATGACCGTCTCGATGAATTTTAATCAATTTGATGAACAAATTTCTATTCAGACCACAAAAAAAATCAATTAAAATTGTAGAAATTTTTTTATTTAAAAAATTCATAATACTAATGTTTAAAAAATATTTTGAAATGCTGTTTAAGCGAAAAATTTAAGAAAAAAAGCTTTTCCCGTGCTGCGAAAAAGTTTTATTTGCGTTCGTATTTTTTGCGAGCTCGTAGGCGGATCAGAGAGGGTTGAAAAAAACGTTGAGCAGGTGTATTGACCCTTAAAGCTGAGAGACAATTCCGGAACGATAAACGGAGACTCGAGACATTGGGACACTGCCAGCTTTCCGTTATTAATTCAAGACTCACTCCTCGAGAAAATATTTCGCGTTTCGCAAACGCGAATGAACGTACGAAATTCATTATCGCATAATTAAGAGCCGAATGTCCTATTTTAAATGAAATTATTCTCACAGTGAAATTTAAATGGAAATTGTATTATCGATTGCGAGCTCATTCACGAGGAATTCCGTCGAAATCAGATTGAACGCGACCAGGTGATTGAATTTTAATTATCCATTTTCATGAAAGAAATATTCTGAATGAGTTGTGATTTTAATTTTGCACGAGATTTTTTCGTTGTACAATTTTTTTCATCACTATTTTACTGAGCATCCCCTTTAAAATTCGAGCTTTCGACGACTAGCTTTTAGCTTTCAGAATACGAGAACTGTCTGGACCCAACGGATCAATATTACGCGTAAGTTTCTCGTCCTCCCTTCGAATCTCTCCCTCGACAAACCCCACTTGACAATGGGTATCAATTTTTCTCAAATTTTCAACATCTATTTTTTATTGTCATTCATCTTTCAAATTGTTTAATTTTTTAATGCAATAATAATAAAGTTTTTTATTGTGCATATTTTAATATTTTAAAAAATGTGTAATTTTTATAAAAATATACAATATTGTAGAATTCTAGGGAATTTTGACAAATCCCACGTGACAATGGGTATGGATTTTTTTCAACTTTTCAACCCCTATTTTTAATTTTCATTCATTTTGCAAATTGGTTAATATTTCAATGCAATAATAATAAAGTTTTTTATTGTGGACATTTTAATATTTTTGAAAAATGTGTAATTTTTATTTAAAAAATATTGTATAATTATAGGGAATTTTGACAAACCCCACTTGCCAATGGGTAACCATTTTTTCTAAGTTTTCAACCTCAATTTTTATTTTCATTCATTTTTCAAATTGTTCAATTTTCTAATGCAATAATAATAAAGTTTTTTATTGTGCATATTTTGATATATAAAAAAGATATAATTTTTATAAAAATATACAATAAAATATTGTATAATTGTAGGGAATTTTGGGAATGGTTTTACGAAGAAAAAAATAAGACTGAATTTGTTACACATCAACACATATATTTTTGTTTTTTTGCATGTTTGCATACATACGATAAACAGTACAATGTTACACGACTTTTATTTCGTTTTCCTCAAGTTATGGTACACTAGAAAATGTTTTATGTTTATGATTTTTTATTCATCATCATCGTTATGATTATTTTTTAAAATTTATTATGCTCTCATCGTTATCCGACTACTACAAATTGCTACTCTCGATTTTTAAATTGATTTCATTCTTTCCTCAGCTTCCTCATTTTTTCCCTTTTTCTCTTACAATTTCATTTTTGCGGCGTTGCAAGAGTCATTCGTGGAAAGAAATCGGTTTCGAGTCTACGTTTTTCCTCAGAGTGGAGATTTCGATTGTTTCGTTTAAAAATACGACAGCCTGCGAGATTTGACAGTAAGATAACGAGATTTCGGTCTGTTCGTTCAACAAAAAATTTCTTTTCTCGAAGAAAAAATATTTTTTATCTCATTATTTTGAAAACAAAAAAAAACATTCTAATGAAATTTCATTGATAAATTTAAAATGAAATAAGCGTGTTAAAAATGGCGACTCCCATTTTCACAAGAAAAAAATGTAATTCTTTTCGAGAATATTTAAAAAAATCTATTTTTTTCCAATGGACCATCAATGACTCTTGCTTCGTTAATTTTCGTGATCAGCGTTGCTAAATCACGTTTACAGGGTCGGTAGGGGGATAGGAACTACCGATGAAGAGACGAAGAGGCGAGAATCATTTTTCCCGAGTATTCGAAACTTTTTTTTTCCAAATTCCTTTTTTTTTGACTATTTTCCTCAAATTTTCGTCTCGATGATTCTCCTGCCTCGGGATCGTTCTCTCCATCGTTCTTCTCTGAATTATCGGTGTACATATGCTTTTTGGGTTATACGATGCGAAAAAAGTTTTTTTTCTTTTTTATAGATAATCTATTCGACTCGCTCTCTCTCTCGTCGCAACAGCGCAATAAAAAAAGTTTCTCACCGGCAGAAAAAAGCAACTCGCGACGCGAGCCTCCGGTGTTTATTTTCGATCGAAAAAAAAAATTCCTTTCGATTTCCTTCTCTTTTACATACGCTTACAAACAAAGTTACATACATATCCTAAATTTTTCGTCCTGCCGATTTTTTCTGTCTGTACAAATATATACAAAGAAGAAAAGAAAAGAAAAGAAACGGGAGGAAAGAAAAAGAGAGAAAGATAATATTAATCTGAAAGATTTCTCTCTTTTTATTTCCTCGCGAAAAAGAGACATCTTCGCGCAATAATAATTCTCACTCGCTCTCTCACAAATTCGTAATAATAAAATCACACTTTTATACTTTCTCACAATTTTCGTAAAAACGAAAGAAAAAGAAAAAACGAAAAGAAAAATGTAAATAAAAAAAAAAGAAACACGTCCCTGGGCGGCAGCAAAAACTTGTTCTCTTCGTCTCATCTTCCTTCTTTTAATTATTATTTTCTTTTTTTCATCTGACATAGCGAGTGTGTGGTTCCTATTCGTCGGGCGTACCTTTCTTCATCGGATAAATGAAAAATTCAAAAGGGCCCTTTCCCTTCACTTACAAAAATCCTAGCGTTAAAAAGATAAGAATGAAGAAAGGAGAGAAAAAGAAAATGGAAAGAAAAGCAACGAAGGAAAGAGACGAAAGCAATGAAGATTGAAAAATTAAAGTACGGAAGAACCGACTCGTGCTTCGTTCATTTCGCTCCCTTTTCTCTTTTTCTCTCTTTTTTTTCTGTCGAGCCCCCGCAATTCGCGATTTTCGACGATACAATTGAGGCCGGGACAAATCGTCGTCCCGCTCGAGATTCGCGATGAAGGTGGAAAAGTGTTATAAAAAAAAAGAAAACACAAACTTCCCCACGAGAGGATTTCGTCATTCGTTCGTGATCTTTTTTTCGTACGAGCTCGTTTCTCACTGTCATCGTCGAATCTCAACTAAAAAGTACATAAAATATATTATAATTCAGAAATTCGAGAGAAAAATGAACGAAAGAAAAATAATAAGGACTCAAACGTCGAAGGAACGTAGTGGAAACGGAGCCGAACGAAACGTAAGAATAAAACGAAAGATTCTTCCTGTTGCTCTTTTTCTCTTATTCTTCTTTTTTTTGTACACTTGAGAAATGGTTACTCCTTCGTTTTTTTTTTCATTTTTAGTCAATACGCTTTATCATTTAACGTTATATGTACACATATACACAATGTACAGAAAAAGAGAAAACCGTCGATCTATTTTTTCTTTTTCTTCTTCTTTTTTTTTACTTCGAGAAATTTCGCCAACGTCTCGAAAGATTGCCACGCGTTTTATCGTAACGTTTACGAGTCGATGTGATGTGTGTGCATGTCTCGCGATTTTCCACGAGAGGGAAAAAAATGAAAATGCTGGACACGACAGAGACGTGATGAGTAGAAAATAACAAAAAATGTTTTTTTCCCGAATGCATTTCATGTTCTGGGGATGGCGTGTCCGTGAAAAAATGTGGCCGGGCAGAGTGAAAAAAAAGAAGAAAAAAGCACACCTGGCTTCTCGACGGCCGCACGTGGTCGTCAAAAAGTACAAATTTGTTTTTGTGATTTTTTTTTTCATCGCTCGCGACGCTGTCTCGCGTGCGAGTCGAGTCCAATAGGCGATCAGGCCTAAGTACAATAAATACGCAGCGCTTTGACTTCGCTCTCTTTTATTATTTCGTGTCAAAACGCCATCGCTTCGTCCCGGAATTCGTTCGCGGGTTCACAAAGAAAATGACGATGCGCGTCGTCAACGCTCGTCGGAGAATACAAATGAAAATGTCGAGGAAAAATAATGATGAACATCGGATAAAATTCGAAATGAAATTATTTTCGTTCTCCGGCGCATCCATCGTCGCTATGCGACTCAAATATGTACAATAATACAAGTCACGGATGCACCAGCGTGCAAAATTAGCCGAAGACTTCTTCTCAAATGCCAACTGTACACGTTTTAACTTTTATCTTCGACACTTGTAAAATCTCTTTAAAAGTTGTCTGCCTCTCTGAAAATTTTTTTTTTTTAACTCTCGAGACTGTACTCGATAGTCCGAGAGATCCGGGCGATAAAACGAAAGTACGCATGCTCGATAATCTCGGGAAAAAAAATGAACGGTTTTGGGTTAAAGTCGGTAAAAGTTGTGAAATAAAAAAGAAACGAAAAAATGTTTTACTCTTCGTGAGAATGAAAAGAAAATATATTACATAAGTATATTTAACCCGGATCTCGGGATCACAGCAACAACAATAAAACGCGCGTTCATTTTCAATTTCACGTCAACGTCTTCGGCTCTAACTCATCAGCATTTTTTTTAGTTGGCCGGTTGATTATTCTCTCTCATTTCCATCTCTTGCTCTCGCGTTATTACACCTCATTAATTTATTTTTTCAAATTCACCCTCGGAGCCAACGAATTCGCCGCTTAGTGCTGTTTTTACCAAAAGTTTTGCTCGATGGTACCCTTCACGGTAAACCATCGAGACAGTTCGTCCTCCTCTCTTTACCCCTCTCCATAATCTCGGACGTTTCGTCGCGATCGTTAATCATCATCACGAATCGTCGACAAGAGAAACATCCGCGCAAAAGATGAAAGAGAGCCGGATTTCAAAAATTTGAGCCTCGATAAACCATTGGGGTCGACGGAGGTCCCTTTAAGTTTCGCGTTCCTTCTTGACTTTGAGACCAGTGCCAGCAGTGTCCTCCGCTAGGATGGTCGCGATCTCGCCTTGCATGAACGCCCATGGCACCTGACTGTCGGCCAACGGACATTTCTCACCGCTCGGGCAATAGACCTGTGTGAGAAGAATAAAATATACGAATTAAAACCAATTCTTTCTCCGATAAATGATTACATAAACAAGTAAAATTGAATTTTTTGAATGAAATTAACCCCACACATTTTGAATCGACAAATGATAAGAATTAAATTAAAATTGTAGACAATTTCTTATTATTACGAAAATGCACGAAAAATATTTAAAATTTTTTTCATAGTTCTTGAGTAATTAAATAATTCATTTTAATTTTAATCGCGGAGTCAATAAAGTTTATAAAAAAATACAGCTTTGCTTTTAATTACTTGAAAGGTGTGATAAAAATTTGAACAAAAATGGTATTTAAATATTTTACGTCAAAAAGCATTCTTGCTGCACTTTAAAAAAATTCTGATCATTGTCTCTTGTCCCCAAACATCGTAGAGTGTTTTTTTTACCTCCGCTCCCGCGCCCTGCCTCTTTATACTGTCGCGGCTGCAAGGGAAGCAGAATTTGTGATGTGGCACGCTCGGGCACTGTACGAAGTGGGTGTCCTCGAGACGTCCCTGGCAGAGTGTGCATTTGAGGGCCGGTGCCGTTACGGGCTCAGTACCAGCGGTTGTTGGCTGCGTCGCCGCACCTTCGGACGAGGTCATCACTGTCGTCGAGGGCACTTGTCTCGGGTTCGAGCTACTTGCTCTTCTACCCGTTCCTGAACCTACGAAAGATCAATAAATCAATAAATATAGAAAATTACTGATAAATCAATGAAAATATAATTTAATTAAAGTTGAGAAAAAAATGTAAACTCAAAGCAAAAGTTTTCATAATGAGATGCAATCGATTGATTTGAATATAAAAAACCCAAAATATAGACAATTATTTGCTCATTTTTATTCTTTCAAATAAAACAAAATGAAATAAAATTGAGAATTTAATTATTTTTGTTGGAAATATGTTTAGATATGATTTTTATTATGCATTAATAAACGTGAGGAATTCTCATAAAACACAAAGAACCCCAAAAAAACTGTTTTTAAATTCAATTAGTGATCACTTCTTGCTGCTCGTAAAATTTGATTGATTTATGAGTGTACGATTGGAAATAATTAGCAAAAATTGTTTAAAAATATAAATGAATTTGAAATGCGAATAAATTTGAATAAAAAAATAACTTATTTATGACGTAAATAATTTTCAAAAAATAATACGGAAATTAGATGACAATTACCCGTACTGTTTGGACTATGCTGAGACGCTCTGGAGACATTGCGTTGTTGTGGATTGGATGCTGTCGTGGGTGGGCTTCTGCTCGTTGGGCTCGGATTATTTGGCGGTTGTGGTACCGGCTCGGGTGACGTCAACGTGTCAGCAACCGACATGAGCGCAGCCATCGGTGAGGGTCCACTCCCCGTACCCTGTAACCATAAACAAACGAAGCTCTTGTCATTCTTATCTCATTATCTTTATCGTCGAAAATAAAATCGTGAAGTTATGCAAAAAGTGATATCACTTCTTCATATATATTTTTATTTCATATCGAGTAACGAGAGTAAATTGCATCCATTTTTTCATTAAAAAGATAATGAACACGTATTTTTGTCACGTGTTTTATCTCACTTGAAAGAGAATTCTTATGATGAATCGATCTACTTTACTTTTTGAGAAATATATTTTTGCTAAATTCGTCACGTTTCAATTTCAACAAGTTGTCTTTTACATCACGTAAGTAATAAATTTTATTGATACAAAAAATAAAAGTTCATGGTAAATATTTCAAACTATTTAAATCCTTTTTTTCGTTAAAATCCAATTTAAATGAAATCTTATTTTATAAATTTCTTATTTAGTTAGCATACTTTTTTAGTTGGTTAGCATAGCATAAAAAAATTAATTCCTTTTCAATACATTTTTTCAAAAAAATTTTAAATAAATCTTATTTTTGAGATTTTTGGTTTTATTAATCATTTTTTTGCAAATTGAAGTCATGAACCAACCTGATGATGATTCGATTGTGGATTTCCAACTCCAGGTTCTTGACTGGGTGGCGGTGGCGGTGGTGGACTCGTCCTCGGACGAAGAGGCGATCCACCGCCTCCGTTCGTCGCAACATTCGCCGCTGCCAGTGGAATCGAAGGTCCAACATATCCGCCTGCAATAAAAAAAAACATTTTTTATCAATCCTTTAAATTTATCTTGGATATTTCCTATAATCTAATGATTCCTATATTTTATCTAATCAATTTCATAATTTTACGTTTTTGATAGAAATATAAAATCGAAGATTCTCACGTGTTTGTAGCAATACAAACATTCCTATTTTTTATCTAATCGATTTCGTAACCTAGCATTCGCAACTGAAGGAGTATGAAAACAAATTTTACAACACGTTTAAAGTAATCTTAGAATTCCTATTTTTTATCTAATCGATTTCGTAACTTTATGTTTGCAACGGAAGAAGTATGAAAATTTTACAACTCGTTTGAAGCAATCTCAAAATTCCTATTTTTTGTCTAATCGATCTCGCAACTTCCATCGTTACCGTATATGACGTAAAAAATTTACGATCATTCGCCTCATAAGCGACAATAAAAATCTCCGTCTAATCTCGATACGACGAAGAAAAATGTGCAATTTATTTTATCAGTAGTTAATTTATAAAAAAAATGATTTTTCAAGTGCTGAATTTTTTTATCTCCTTGTTATCAATTTTTACGAGAAAATGCCTTTTTTTATTTATGCAGTTTTTTTAGTAAACAAATTTCTTAAGAAAATTTCTGTCAGAATAATTTAATATCCCTTTATTATCATTCGACAAATATTACGATAAATTATTTTTAGTAGTTTTTTAAATTTAAATTCACAAATTTATATTTAGGAAAAATGTTTGCATAAAAAAATGAATATGTAATGAGAGCCTCTGTTAGAGATCCGATGAGAAAATCGCTGGTTTGAAAGCTTTGAAGAGCCTTGAAACGTGCTCGGGACGAAACGTCGAATATCCTCAATTGATAATCGTATCGCACATTTTTCTTTCTCTCTCTCTTTTTATCATGAACGTCTCTCGTATCTCAGAATACGTGATTCGCGATTCAAGAACCACTGCTAACAGTTTTCATTCTCGAACCTGATGATCGCGAGTTCCGCGCATACAAAAGCGAAAAAGAAAAAAAACCGAACATGTAGAAAATTTAATACGCTAGTAGGAGACCAGGTTCGAGTCGTAGCGACGAAATTTAATGCGTTTCACGAAACGATCGCCTGAGAAATACCTGAGGGAATTCTAAATAATGCCTCGCGAGAGCGTCAACTGAATAATCAATCCTGTTTCCTGATTATTTTCAACGTCGAGGTGGTCAGTTTACGCGATGCGAAACGGAACATTCTCTTTTCTTCTTTCAGCGACATAAAAATAATGATTTTTAACCGATAAAATGTAGATAAACGAAATAATTTTCTAGCAAACGAGCAAAATATTTTTTTAGCACATTTAAAAATTTTTTAAATGTCGAAAATTGTCTCGATTTATTTTTTAACCATACAAAGTGTATATATAATGTTTTAATCCATGAATTTTTTTATTTAAATAATGAGATCACGTTTTGGTGAAACAAAAACAGTCATAAAGTAAAAAATTTATGTTCTTCAAGAGTAAGAAAAATCTGAATAAAAAAAATTTTTTTTTATGAGAGACAAAAATTAAGAATTACGAGTGTGTATTGAATCTTCAGAGCTCAAGTACGTCGAGTCAGTTCGAAAATAAGCAGGACAAAAATTTTCATAATTTTTTTTTCTGTTACTTTTTTGTGAGCGACCATTCGTAAAAAGAGTCCAAAAATTAACTCAAAATCAACTTGATAATAAGTGTGAGAAAAAAAACTTTTCCTTATTTTGCTCCGTAAAATTTACACAAAATGAGCACGAAATAAACGTAAAAATATTTAAAAATATCTTCGTTATCGAAATCAATTAAAAATATGGATGAACGATTTCGTGATGGTAAAAATCGTTGAACGTGAGTTTAATTCGCGACGAAATTAAACAGCAGATAAATAAGTTTATAATTTTGACAGATTTTCGAGTGCTTGAAATAATTTCACTCGTTCGTGAAATTCTTGTTACGGAATCGAGCGGAAAGATTGTTTTCGGATTCGCGACACGGAGTCACGTACGGGAACGATGAAACGGCTCGGACGGAATTTCAAGTGTACGTTCTCCCTTGCATAGTATTTACGAAAATAGCCACGTACGCGCGATAATTTTTGTCCGATTGGAGCTGAACGGTTGTCGTCACATTTTTCCGATATCCGAGAGCTCGATGCGAAAATAATCTCCACCGAAATAACCGTACTACGAAAATTCCGAAGACGCTTAATTCAACGTGATCGAAAAACATTAATTTAATATCAGGAATCGTCGATAAAGGTCAGCGAAGGGACGAGGAATATCAGCAATAAAAAAAAAGAAAAAATGAGCACATCGATATCGAGATTGAAATCAACCTTGAAAGGTCAGGAGAAATTCAATATATTTTTTTATCTTGATTCGACTTTTCGTGAAATGTCAAAACTTAGTCAGAGCCAGATACGAAATTGATATTTATTTCTGAAATGTTTTCGAGCGAAGCGGGAAAAAAAAGATGAGGAAAAAAGAATGATTTACGAGGGATGAATTGGATGTGGTAATGAGAAATGTATTTCCTTTTTTTTCCTGCTTAATCCGTTGACAAAACCGGTTTTACGAGTTTCTATGAAGACAGAGAGACGCGTAATACACGTGCGCGCGTTTTAATAAAATTATACGCGGCCAGAATTCACTTCCTATGAATAATAAAGAGAAGAAGCTTATTTTAGTGGGATCGTGACGTATGCGAATATTCCGAGACTAAATGGCACTGAGAGAGGATGGACGAAACGCTTGTGAATGCTCGAGTGAGATAGCGTGACGGAAATAAGCAGACAACGATGTAAAAATACGAAAAAAAAAGAAAAACACGAATAATGACAACAACGACAGAAATAATAATAACGAAAGGACGAAGCACGTGTTGGCGTGTTGGAAACTCGAAACTTTGCTAATATAGTCACGAGCATCGTGGCCGTACGAATATAAATTCCGCTTCGACCGTTCGTCGTCTTTCTCTGACCACGACCTACGAGAGAAACTTTTTTTTCCTTGTACACGCAATTTTCGTAAACACGTTAGAACACTGTCGAAATTATTTTATTCACTCTGTACTTAATCCTACATTACATTTACGATTCAAAAATATTAATTTATAATTACAAATATTAACCCTAAAATCCCTGAACTGGGGTCGTTTTAGTCCTGGCCAACATTTATTTTCAAACATTTTTCGCGTGCATTGCTTTGGATTTGTTGAAAAAAAAGTTTTAAAATACAAAAAACAAATTTTTTTCTGTGTTAGTTTCATAAGGAGAGTATAAAGGTAAACCATGAATTTTTTCAGATTTTTTTCATGATAATTGTAAATATGACAGGGCCCAGCCGAAAACGACCCTGGTTCAGGGAATTAGGGTGCCGAAAAAACGTTCAGGGGTCGAGGGTTAAAAAAATAAATACTTTTTTTTGTGAATTGCGATTAGAAAGATTAATTGTATTTTTGGAGTATACGATATTTGTCTTGAAAAAAGCCATATACATCGCTTTCAATTGACAGTAGAAATTTGCGATAGTAGAAAAATGTTCCTATGGACATTTTTTTTATCGAAAGAGTTTCAGTAGAGAAAGTTTGCACTAAAGATATTATGAATTAATGATTTTGATAAAGTAGAAATATTTTATAGCAGTGATTTTTTTGCGACAGTACATAAGAGAATAAATTTATATTAAACTTATTTTTAAATTAAGTTCATAATAAACTTATTTTTAACCCTTTTTCAATATACACTTCGGCCCAGGACCGAGCATACACACGGGGTCCAGCGGCCCCCATCGATTTTTAAACGATTACTGTGAGCAGTCTATTTGCTCGATTTTAAAAAACCAAAAACGAAAATGCAGCTTAAGGGGTTAGGCCAGTCTAGAGCCCTCAAAAAATACCTAATTTCGACAATTTTATCTGGGAGTAAGGGAATAGGAATGAAGTTTCTCTTTTTTAGGCTTTATTGTTCATGTATTTGTGTATAAAAATAAATTTTTTTATCGACATTTCGATTTAAAATGGCGGCTATAAGACGAATCTTCCTAATCGTTTTTTTTTAGAGGGCCTCTACGGGCGACCGTAAATATAGGAACTCGTGCTATTTGAAACGAAAAGAAGAACGGGATTTTAATCTACATAAAATTTGCTAGTAAAGTACGTACGCTTTTAGATTTACATCAATTTTTCGCAAAATGGCGGACTTGTATAAAAAATATTCAATTTTTGACCGAAAAAATGAG
>JAPYYX010000816.1:0-38287 GCA_030522605.1 Cremastinae sp. B BG-2022a
CGATCAACAGCTGACCAGGAGCGCAGGAAGGGTCCGAAATCTTTTCGTGTCCTCTTTCATAATCTCATTGAAATGATGATTAACCTTGAGGTGTTGAGAAACTTGATTTGGGTACTGAAAGTTTAGAATCACTAAATTCAGGAATAGAAAATCCTGAAATTTTTTTCGCGATAAGTGTGGATGAAGGTACATTTTGGACCTGAGATCAACAGCTGACCAGGAACACAGGAAGGGTCCGAAATCTTTTCGTGTCCTCTTTCAGAATCTCATTGAAATGATGATTAACCTTGACATCTTGAGACCCTTGATTTACGGTTGGGTACTGAACGTTTAGAATCACTAAATTCAGGGATAGAAGATCCTGAAATTTTTCCGCAATAAGTTTGGATGAAGGTACATTTTGGACCTGAGATCAACAGCTGGCCAGTAGCACAGAAAGGGTCCGAATCTTCCTCTTTCATAATCTCATTGAAATGATGCGACTCGAGGAAAACTTTCTTTTTTATTCTCAAAAGACGAGAGTCATCCCTTTTATCCTTTTGCATCTTCCAGTCATCATGAATCTGCTGACCTTCTTTCATTCCATCCTTTTGTCGTTTCGCATTTCTAGCAGCGAGACGACTGTCCTTTCATCATTTTGTTCCCTGCTCGGTGAGCGTGTTGGCTGATTAATTATCACGAGACACATGACCGCGTCCGTATATCACTTTAAAGCATTTTTTATTTCGCGCTTCAGGATCCAAATCCTTGAAGATCAGACGAGAAACAAATTTCCGAGTTTAATTCTATCAACGTGGAAAATAATGCAACGTTGAAACAAAATGCAATATGGATTTTAAATTATTCTCGTTTATTTCATGATGCAATTAATTTCTCAATGGCCCCCATTGAAATACTCTGCGTTGGAAAAGTCTTCCTCGGTGAGTGTGAGAATGAAAACGAGTCGGAGGTTTCCAAGGGTATTTTGCTTCGGAGCACAATTTTAATCCTGAATGGACGAGAAGGAGCCAGCGGGACTTTACGATCTCGAAGCTCGTTATTTAAATAGAGAGTTTTTCTTTGGTTTCATAGAGTTCGTTGTCGCCGTGCGTTGCGAATTGAATCTTACTTTTTCCCGATGTGACCTCCATTTCTCAATTCCTTATTTCATTTTTCTCTTTTTTTCTCACTTTGGATTCGAAATTAGTTACACTTTCATGGACTCCGAATCTGCAAGGATCTCCTCACGAAATTGATTCTCTTTTCGACTCATAATTTCATGAATTAAAAACAATATCAATTCTGATTAAAATGATCATGGAAGGTCTAAATTACTTATCTTATCAGGTCCTGATGAACCTCAATTTCATCACGTCCTCAAGCTCTTTTGAGTCGCCTAATAAAAATGTAATTGTTCATCAAAAGTCGACCTAACATTAGAATTTCGTTGACTGTACTTCATGGATCCTAACGAGGTAAATCTTATCAGGTCCCTTACCAGGCACTGATAAGAATATCCTACTTTAGATGGACCCGATACAAAGTCCTTAACATCATCCAGAGCTGACCTCTTGAAAATTTGTAGTTCGGGAATGGGTTTGTATGTACAACCTTCGTCCATCAGGACTTTTTCTTCTCCTCTATCCACCGTTTCGAAGGGTTTAAACCTTCCTTCTTACCATCCCTTCGAGAGCGTTTGCCCATCTCCCATCTGGTCGTTCGTGAGTCCGCAGTCTCCGCATCCTTTCTCCGCTCTTCGTGACTCCGGGCATTCCAATCGAACGGTTACTACGTACTGTTTCGAGGTATTGCAACTATTGTACCGAAACTACATCACCTTTCGTGCAAGTACTCTTACAACCGTTTCTCCTTTCGCGTACTATTCGCAACATCTCCTGAATGTGGTATGTCTTTTCGCTATCACAATTCGCTTTGACTTCTTTCCAGTCCCTCTCTCGCTCTCTTTTCTGGTCCACTTGCGCTTTTTTCTCTCTCGCACTCCAGTTTTTACCCGATCCGTTCCGCATTCCTTTCGAGCTTCTTGGAAGCAATCTCTCGAGCCACGTAGAAATCCTCGTTTTCAGCTCGAATCCAACATTTTTCCTCCGTTTTATTTCGAGAGCTCCGTTTTGTCCTTTTTAATTGAATTTTTTTCGTTGCTGCATTTTTAATCGATTCCGCTCTGTTCATACGCGGAAACGGGAACAGAATCACGTCACGGTAATTTTGATATTTCTTTCCTTTCTGCGCGCTTTCGTGGACTAATAAATTCGCAAATTTATGCACGTCCGATATATCAAGGTGTATTCTAATACAGCTGATAACGATTCCCGGAAATCACGTTGCCCGCTGCGACCTGGATGGGCGACCCGCACGGATGAAGCACAATTGAGTTTTGGAGCGTGATTATCAGATTACAGAGTCTGAGAGAAGCCTCCGGACTCGAATTCTGGGAGGGAGACCGGACCAGAGTACGCTCCGGCTCCGAGAGTGGACGAAAATTCGAGGATACATCCAATGCTTACCGATTAATCACATTTACTACCAGCCAGAAGCCGGCAAACCAATTTTATTGGGTAAAAGTCGTTGTTTGTACCGCGGGATAAAGTCAGAGAAGTAGCAAAGAGAACAATTCACACGTGCGCATAACTGTACGTACACGCGGCTTTGTGCTCGTCTATTTACACGATATAATCACACAAGGGATTGCAACGCGCGAACCTTTCGAACAATGCCTCGGATCCTCGACACCAGAACTGACTTCCGATATCTCGGCAACCCCCGAGATGCCCATTTACCCTTTTGACCCTTTTCGTTCCTTTTTCCCTTTTGCTGTATGGATCTTTGCTTTCTCTACCTCGAAAACGATTTTTTTACTCGTTAGAGCATTTTTATTTAGAAATTAATATCACAGTTTTTTTCCTGTAATTAATCCGTAATTTATTTAAAAAAATTGTTATTTTTTATTAGTTTTTTTAATAAAACGTTTTTTTAACCTTTCAGGACGATTTTGTTAGAAAATTTAATTCCCACAATTTTTCCCTGTAATTATTTTGTAATTCAATTTATTTAAAAAATTGTCATAGTTGCTTTTTATTAATGTATGTTTTTTAATGTATATCTAATTTGGCCAGTTATTACGTATAATTTTACGTATCGGGTAAAAAACTTTATTTACATATACGTAGGAAAAGCACAAACTCTAAATGAACTTGAAAAAGTAATATCAGTCTTGTGATGGATACGAATATTATACGTGTATAACAGGGATAATATAAGGACTGCCAGGAGCAATGTGCTCCGGCCGAGAGAGCGAGAGAGATGTTTGCACTGTACTAGTTGTAACAACGGGACATCTGAATTAATTCGAATGACAAGTGCACTCGGTTCACCAAATAAACATCAGAAACAGAAGTTGACCGGCTGCCTAGCACATCGTTTCCATTTCCCAACCCAGATTTGTTGAAAAGACATATCTTTGCTTCTACTACCTTATATAGAACGATATAAGGAATTCTGTCTGAAACACACATTGACAGATTACTCACTCTTCATCTTTATTCATCTTTATTTAACTTTATTCCCCTAAATTTAATTATATTTTATATTTATATTTATATATTATTTTTATTATATATTTATAATTAATTTAATTTATTTTTTATTTTTATTGTGGTGTAATCTATTTCTATTAGTAACTATTAATCGATTTATGATTGATTTTAAAATAGAATGGAAATCGATAAATAATAAAAATAAATGCAATTTAAAATTTTTTTTTTAAAGTGTATTCAAACATTTCTTTTTTTTCAGATGTCAAAACACTGCTGGATTTATTTCATTCGAAAAAAAATTGTCTATTCCAGTTTTGACCTGGGTCGGAAGTGGGCTGAGTTGGATTTGACAAGATTCGCAGTAGAGTCTCCTATATGCATCCAGTCGGTACATAAATACTCCATTCCCAATCATTTTGGTATATATATTATTAAATTCCCTTTCGTGTTCACGATTGGGAACGTATTCCCGGTCGGTGTCCTCAGATCTGCAGGTGACGTGGACGCTGTTACGGATACGTACCCGATGGGAGCGCTGCAAGGTTTTGGCATGCGGTCACCATAATATCTCCAGTTTCACATCCTTCGATATAAACTTACAATACACACACTGCCAACGGTAAACATATATTTTTCACTCTCTGTTATTTGTATAATGAAAAAAAGAACGTGATATCGTATTAAATTCGTTTCGCGAGTGTGTGCTCGAGAAAATATTGACTCACCGATTGGCACGCTGACAATCGATATTAGGGCGAGGGCATGGTGGCAAAGCATTGCGCTGGGAAGCGCCGGTGAAAACCGCCTGACGCTTTTTACTGAATCCGGCGTGCGGAAACACCGAGAGAGTAAGCTCTATCCACTCAAGGAACACCTCATCCTCCGTACTATGATCCTCGTTCACGTTTCTTCCTCTCCTTCTTCTTCTGCTGCTGCTGCTGCGCTTTTCGTCACCTCCGCCGTTACGACTCGTTGCCACATTCCTATTCATGCCCAGACAGAGAAAAAAAGATGAGAGGTGAAATTTTCTCAGATTACAATCACGTTCGAGACCATTAAAGAGCAGTGAAAAATTAATTTTAATATTCATTAAAAACGTGAGGCTGGAAAGAGATAGAGAGAGAAATGTCAAACGTGTCTAGAGAGAGTCGGGATGAGGAAAAAAGAGAGCGAACAAATGTTGGATCCTCCCGTAAAATTGATTGCCAGGACCCATCCGTTTCTGCCCGTTCTTTTTTCTCAGTCTCCCGATGCGCGGTGTCTGCCGGAGACAAAATAGATTACGAGGGTGGGTCAACTCAACAGTACCGCCATCTACATTCCCCCTTCCCGTGCTCCTGACATTTTTGCCCTTTACCCTCCGCCCCAATTTCGCGTTTGTCCTACGCGACTATAAACGAGACACCGTTACTTCTTTCCTTTTTTCCGTCTCTCTCTCCTCTCCTTCGTTCTATCGCCTCCTCCTCCTCACCGCTCATCGACAACCCGAGGAAAATTTGCAATTGGTACGACCTCTCGCCAGCTATTTTAACCTACATATATACCCCGGGACAGGGATCAGGAAATTGGGATGGAGAATATGGTTAAGAGATGGTTGCCTGAAAGTTCCGTGAAACATAAATATATATACCGGGATACAGCGGAGGAGAGGAACAAGCTCGAAGTCTTCGGTTCGACAATGTCCTCCTACCCCTATTTCTTCCCTTTGCTGTCGATACCCTGACGTGACGCCTGCATTTTTTGCGCTTACTCCATTAACATCTCATTATGAACACTTCGCTGCCTCGTCGTCGTCTTCGTCGTCTTCTTCTTCTTTGCCTTCTTCTTCTTCCTTTTCCTATTTCCATGCCTCCCAGCGTACCTCGACTGATTCCCCAACAGTCTTTCACTAGCCCTTTCAACCCATCCGCCCATCTTTCTTCCCCTCGTCCCTCCATCCCCCCTTATTCCCCACCCTCTATCTCTTCCCTCGAACGGCCAACAAAATATACCAAGTCCAAACTTCCATTAAAATGTCTACCAACAGAAGCCACCAGACTCTCTCCTATATAGATTTCTTAGCATGAAAATGGCAAGCATGAAATATTTCCCCCACATATATTTCTCCAATCTCGAAGACTCTCCGATATTCAATTTTCTTTTTCTCCATGCTACACCCTTGATCCCCATTCCTCGGAATCCCTTGTTAGTTTTCATTTAGCCCGACTCCATCGTCTAACCAATTATTGCGACTTCGTCATTGAGATGCCTTCTTCCTCTGTGGAGAAGAAACGAGACGTAGAGATGGAAATCGAATGACGAAACTCTAATGACGTTAATAATAAGTTTAGTCAGTCTGAGGGAAATTTATTCTAGAGTGATGTATAGAGAATTGTGTAAAATTTATTAACATGAAAATTGTTCAAATGATAACAGATGAATTTTCTGATAGAGGTTTTGACCCCGGAGACGAATTCGACGATATCGATAATCGAAGTTCCACATGTCTGGAAAATAGTCGGAATGTATAAACCTTCGTTTTACTTATTCGATACTTCAATTTCTAGAGCAGAATCGATCTTTACAATTCAATGGACTCTTTTGAATAATTTCCTTCTTGTCTTCAGGAGAATTTATTTTTGACGCTTTTATCAAGGATAGAAGCGTTTCACGTCGAGATTAATTCTCGAAGAAAATTTTCATTAATTTGTTTCTTTGCGAAAATGAAGGATATTAATTAATTTATAGCTGCAGCGGGAAAAAAAAGAATGTTGAATGAACAAAAGTTTCTCTTGTACTTTCTTTTTTGTGCTTTTTCCAATTTATCTGGGATTTAAATAGAGACAAAAGTGAAGTACAAAGTTTAGCGTTAAAGTCTACCGGGGAGTCTATAGAAACGTTATTTCTCGTTGTGCGCGAGATGAGAGATGAAAAGATGCCAGAAAACGCCGCGAGAACCGAGGAAGACCGAAGAGAGATAAGAATCCTCGGTTGCGGGAGGCGAAGAAAAGAGTCCAAGTTAAACCTCCTTTGGAAAGTTCGACTATCGAATCGATTCACAGAGCTGGAAAATTCAAAAGCCACGAGTACATTCCTACCAGATTTAAGATTTAAAAAAAAACGAGAAGATAATCTTTTTTCTAAACTCCGATCGCCTCGATTTTCCCTTTCATGATTAATGAATTCAGCAATAATTTATTCTCGAATATTTCATCCTCGCCAGGATTTGCTTTATGAATTCACGTCGTTCGTATCTCACTGGCGCGAGTAATAATTTCAAAAGCACTTCCGAGGTTCGGTGCTAAAATGGATCGAGTCTATCGTACTTTCGGTCGTCGCCAATAGTTCGTTCCTGTTTCCTTCGGGCTTTTATTCTTTTTTGTCACGAGTAAGTCACGATAGCGAGGATACTTTGCGTAAACGAGCATCGTCTCGAAGAGTCAATATAAAAAGTGAATTTGTTGTCGCGTGGATAACGGTAAATGGGAAACGTGCTGGTAGCGCAAGAGTTCTTCACGCTGCGAAGAGTAAACGGCGGGAAACACCTGCGCAAATTGAATGGGGTCGGTGCACGTCACTTGACGTTTCTCCTCTCGCCGGCGCTCTCTTTGTCTCGCAACACCAACGCCACTCCACTCTGTGGTCTCCAAACAAATTCCCATTAACTTAAGAGCTCCCAACATTTCTTAAGTTATGTCTCCCAGAAAATTTCTACCTCCCATTCGCGTCATGATTTTTTTTTTTCAAGAATTACCTCAACGTTTTTACGATAAATATTTCCTGAGCGAACATTCTTAAATTTTCAGTCATTTAAAAAATTGTTGCTTTCGATATTAAATTTGTTTTAGTGTGGTCTGTTTTTTCACCAGGTACGTCCTTTCGACTTCAAGAAACTCTTAACGTCGTTCGGGACTATTCGGTGTCTCCGTCAGTTAAGATCTTACTTGCAATTAACCCCATCAGATTTTTTTTTTCAAGAATTACCTCAACGTTTTTACGATAAATATTTCCTCAGCGAACATTCTTAAATTTTCACTTATTTAAAAATTGTTGCTTTCGATATTAAATTTGTTTTACTGTGGTCTGTTTTTTCACCAGGTACGTCCTTTCGACTTCAAGAAACTCCTAACGTCGTTCGGGACTATTCGGTGTCTCCGTCAGTTAAGATCTTACTTGCAATTAACCCCATCAGAATGCTGGGCTCGAGGAATACCACAGAATTAACGTTTCCCAGCGTTTACGACGTTTCCCGTCTCCATCTCTTGGCGAGGCTTATTTTGACATTTATAATTATGTACGAGGCACGTCGGTCCCGATGTTCATCTCTCGTCAAAGCCATTCAAGTTTGCACGAGGAAAAACATAAATTAATCTCCCCGTTAAATGGAAATAAGTTTTCCGGGCCGAGTGGAAGAATTATTACCAGGAGAAGGAGAGAGAGGAAGAAGAAAAAAAAGTGTCGAGAAAGCCTTGTCCTAATTGAAATTTGCAATTCGCATCAATCAAGTCCACACGTGGGGTTCCTTGACGTACCCTCTTTTAAGACGCTGCAATGTTAATGAGATGCCAATTTACGGTATCTGGGACGGATGAAAAATAGTCCGGTAAATAAACTCGAGTCCAAAGTTTAAGAAATCCACAAAATTTGGAACACGACTGCCGCAACCCCAAAGACGTGTCTCGTATTCGATGTTCGTACCATTTTATTTGGAATTTCATTGCAGTTTCCAGACGTATTGATCCTATTGAGAGGGTCGATCAAACATCGATGTTATTAGATAAATATCTGAATTTAAAATATATTTTAATTTGGATGAAACTGGCCATTTTGAAAAAAAAATTTACCTCATTGATCGATTTGTTCAATCATCTTCATATCAATATCTAAACCTTGATTTCATATGCTTGTTCCAGTGAACAGAAAAATTCTGGCACCGTTTTATCTTTCGTTATTAAATGAGAGGTATTATTAGCAAAAATTGAGAAATCCACAAAATTTACGTGTCCCGTATTCGCTGTTCGTACTATTTTATTTGGTATTTCATTGCAGTTTCCAGACGTAATGATCCTATTGAGAGGGTTGATCAAACATCGATTTCATTTGATAAAGATCTGAATGTGAAATATATTTTAATTTGGATGAAATTAGACATTTTGAAAAAAAATGTACCTCATCGACCGATTTGTTCACCTTCATAACAATATCTAAACCTTGATTTCAAATGCTCACTGTGCTGAACAGAAATTCTGGCACCCTTTTATCTTTCGTTATTAAAAAAATACTTTATTTAATATCGTAGTTAATTCAGGAGTTTGTAAGTCCATCCTTCAATTAGGTTCGCCCAAAAAAACACGCTCAGTTTTTTGTCACATCTCGTTTAAAAAAAAGAAAACATCCCCCGGGAGACAGGATGAGAGGTATTATTAGCAAATAAAACGAGAGAGGTCTAAAGTTTCTGTCAGACTGTGCAGAACGCTCAGTCTACTCCCGTACGAGAACGTTAATTTCATATTAAAGTATCACGAATCTCACTTTACGAGAGCTTCAACGAACGCACGTAATTTTCTGCTCGAAAGAGAAGTAAAGCGTTAGTTTATTACAAACTGTTTCTCGACGATATTCCGGTTTTGCTCACCGCACGCTCAAAAATTTATTTCAACAGAGATAATAATTTTTTCTTTTCAATTTTCGACCTGAAATATTATAAGAAAAATTCTCTCTTATATTATTTAAGTCCCGTTGGTTCGAGCGAATTCCACGAATTTCGGGGTTCACCTGACGAACGGAATTTCATTGTATCCACAGAGATTCCGCAGTAATGAAAATCTGCCAAAACGTATAGCAAGCATTCTCAATTATTAAGTTTGCAAAGACTATTTTATGAAGCTATTATTGCGTTTTTTGAGTATCGTAATTATGCAACGGCGTGTCCTTTGATGTTGAAAGTATAAAATCGGCAAAGAGCTTTTTCCTTTCTCTCCGTCTTATCTCCCCGGTCTATCTCGGTTTGCCGGGGTTCTTTTTGTCTTCGCTCGATCTTAGCTCCTCGACGTGGAAGCACGCGAGAGCTAATGCGACGCGCTCCATTAAAGTCGAGACTTCTCTTTCCCTCTTTCTCCTCTCGGCGTTTCCTCCTCGACACGGCGGAACATTGCTAATTACCACGTGCACATCGGTTAAGCGCGTGCTCGAAAACCCCACTGCGTTGCCGCCGCTCTCTCGATCCTTCGTATATACAGCCCGAAAGCCTCAGCCCATTGCTATCCTGGAGATACTCGCTCCCTCCTCCTCCTCCTCCTTCTTCTCCTCTTCCTCCGGTTTCCCTTCCTCCTTCGCTTCTTCCCTCTTATTAAATGCCACAGAGGCAAGAAAGCCTTGCCAGCGTTCCATCCCTTATAAACCTGGCTTTAATAACAATAAATTTCATTGTTACGCTGCTTCATTAACCCGAACTATCAACGATTTTTAATCGCTTCAATATCGCTGAAAAAAAACCCTCGTACACCGCTCTCGAGATTAGATTATTTTTAAATTTTAAGCGTCGAGGAGAAATTTTCCTCAATTTTATCGCCACGTAAAGCGATTAAGTTCGAGAGGGCTTTCGATGTTTAACATTAATTTTCGAAATTTCATTTGGGATTTGATTACAGGGAGAACGAAAATTGACGTGACTGAACTCGGGAATATTTCCGCGTTGATCTGAGGACTAAGAGCCGAGAAGAGGGAAGAGGAGGAGGAAAAAAATTGTATGGAATTTGAAAAGTTTATTTCCAATTCCACTTGTCAATTGAGCAGGGAATTTTGCACGATCGTTTCTGAGATTGGTAAAACGCTGAGTCAGCTAAACACTTCGGACTCGAAATTCTCCCTCCTCGTCTCGTCGATGCTCTTCCTTTTTTTCCCCGGCGCTCGGGGAACGACTTGACGATGCGGCCTAAAAGTGGGGTCGACCCGATCGACGTGACGTCTCACCTTTTCCCCCTCGCATTCTCACTTTCTTTTCTCTTCAACGAATTCCTCATTCTCCAACACTTTTTCCCTCTTCTTTTTCCCATCGTCACACTTCCTTCTTCTCTCTTTCTCTCTTCTTCCTTCTCGTAATCCTAACGAGCAATTAGACTCGAGCGGACAGACGTTGCATTAGACAGTTTAAAAGTTCGAGAATATCCCGCCCAACGTTTTCAAATTCTCCACTCTTATATATACTCGCGTTCGCTGGAAAAACAACGAGGAACCTCCCGCCTCATCCGAGTCGAGTTTTTCACAGGCACTTACATTCCCCCACCAACGACGAAACTTTTCGCTCTTCGATTAAGCGCGAGAAAATAGCGTCTGAATACCATTTTTATTTCGAACTTTTTGCGGTCCGACAGAAATTGAAATCATGTTCTCGAAGCAACACAAATTTCAAAGGATATTCGTGGATGCGATTAACGGTGAGGAAAAAAAACTTTTGAATGACATTTCTATTATAGACGAGTAGTTCTAAAAAAAAAGCGAAATCATTTTTTCAATATGACACAAATTTCTGACAAGGATAATATCCTTGGATACGCTCGCACGAAACGTTCCTCCCGAAACGCGATAAACTTTTCATCGTTTTTCTTCTCTCGAGCTTCTCTACCTCGTTTTCTGTCTACTACATGCTCTGCTGCACGAAAAAAAAAGATAATCGAAAAAATGTCAGGTGAGTTAAATTGACATATTTTCTGGATGGTCGACGGGTCTTCTTTCAACCTTTTCCACGGATCTAAACTCGTTCTCGTACGTACACCGGACACGATCCTGACAATCCTGACTGCGCGGCTATAACACTTTTTCTTTCGTGCGCTTCTACCTCTCGCCTAACTGCACCGCTTTTTTTCCCCGGTTACCTTGTCAAGTAGCTCGCCATTCTGGAACACTCTAACATTACTGTCAAGAAAAATGTCAGCGAGTGTAAAAAGCTCGCTTACTCTCATCCGCAGTATATTTTCACCACGTAAACCAGAATTTTGAACAATTAAGATAAATTTTAAATGTAAAAAGTATTAAAATATCAAACTAGTATTATTTCAAAAAATTGGGTAAAATTTTTTCATCTTGGGAATTTTTGAAGAGCGATGTAGACGTGTCAGCAGAAATTCCACGAGATGACACAAAATCAATTGTCATGAATTGAAATTCTCGGTAATAATAAATTTCAAATATAACACGAATTGAAATGATGAAACGAAATCTCACATATTTCAAAAATTTATTCTTTCTCATCTCAGATATATTTAAAGAGCAACGTACACGAGTCGGCAGAAAGTTCACGTGATGTCACAAAATCAATTGTCACAAATTCCCAATAATTATGAAAAATTTTAAATAAATATCATGAATTCAACGATGAAACGAGATTATTTTAAAAATTCATTATTTTGTTTATCTCAGAAACATCCGAAGAGCAACGTGTACGAGTCAGCAGAAAGTCCAGGAGATGACGCAAAATCAATTGTCACATTTGTATGATTGGTAAACGGGCTGAGCCGCTGAGAACTGACAGCTGTCAAGGTTATGGATAAAGGGCTGCGCGAGGCAGAGAGAGGCTGGATGTAGGTAAAACCGGTTTGCTTTCGTACATTGTAATACCTGACACTTACGGTATAAGTGTCAAATGGTGGTGAGAAAGAGACGAGGAGGAGCAGAGTGAGAGAGAGAGAGAGTGAGTGGGATAAGGCTCAGGATACGTTATAGTTGCGTATAGCGGTGGGAAACGCGTTACGTGCGTACACTGCATAATACAGAGCGTGCTCAGGCTACGGGAGAAGCTACCTGGTAGCGCAAGGGAAGAAACTTGCTCAAGGGGCCAGGGGTGTGTACGAGCTTGAAATTGGAGAGAGAGAAGCTCACGCACACGGATATAAACTCCCGAGGGTACTGAGGAATCTCTCACACATTTTCGAGGCGTCTATGTACGGAGAATGGTACCGAGGCTCTCTCTCCGTGGTATGTACGCGTCGCACGCCTATAGAACGTGACGAGAGGCTAACCAGCAACCCTTCCTAGGCGAGCTACTCCACATCAACCGTATCAACATTTGACCCTCTTTCTCTTCCGCCCCATACATCATGCACGATCTTATCCGAGGTGGCGTAGATTTTTTCCTCCCCTTTCAACGAGCGAATATTTCACCGTTTATATATTATATTTTGGTTTAAATATTTTTTTTGAGGGTGTGAAAATTATTGGATTTTATGGGGCCGTTCATTATTCGTTGGTTGTTTGTATTCTGCAATCGTCACTCCAGGATTCACCCCTTTCGGACTTTCCCTGCGTACGTTTCCCTGAATTTGGTGCTAATTTCACTTTCCCTTTCTTTCGTTGCCTGCCAATAGACTCCTCAGACGACCGTGAAACTTTTCGTACACTCGGGAGCAAATTTTCTCCCTGCAATCATTCGTTTTGCCTTCCAGCACTTTTCCCGCTTCGCGTAACTTCCAGACTGAGCGAGTTCACGAGGCACGTAAAGATATTTTATGTAATATTTCGTTTCAATAAAGCAACAATTTCAATATAGCTTTCCAAGCAAGAAGGAAAACAAAATCCAATAAGAGGATTCTTGAGATTTTCCAGCATCTCGTAAAATCCTAACGCAACCGATTGATTACCGGATCCGGAATATCATAATTTTTTTATTGCGAAGCACGCAATAAAATCCGTGTACCATTACGTGACTTGATATTCCGAATATCCAGAAGAACCTTCATATTTCTTCCGTCGATTAAACGCGTATACGTGCGGTTAAAAAAACTTCAAGAGGCAAAAAGTTTTCCTTGAAAATTGATGAACGCATCTTCCGCTTGCCTAACCGATGGATCCTCCGGGCTTGCATGCTCGCCCGTCTCTGCGTTGCTCTATATCGAATCGTGGAAATTGATCGTGTAGCCTCGAAGAGAAAGAAGCTCCGTCTCTGTGTGCACGCTCGCATACACCTTTATCGGCTGGTACTTGGAATCAATAGCCCCATAGCAGGAGTTCCGTCGAGCGTGCGGCATTTCAAAGAGGCTGTAAGTACACGATTCCTCCGGTGGTTCATGCCCAAGGAGAGGAAAGAAAGGAAAGAAGAAACGGGAGAGGGACTTTGCGACTTTTCGGTCCTCTCCTGGCCTGTCGTGACGACGGTCGGTGGCGTGTGTGCGGGTGAGAGGAATGAAAGATAGATCGGAGCCGGGCTTTGAGGGACACGCTGGAAAAGCGATCGAGGAAGAAGCGAGAAAAGCCCGACGTGGAAAAAGGCGAGTCTGCAAGAGAGATGGAGCCCGGAGTGAAGAAATAAAGTAAAGAAACCTCGCACCGGGGAGTTGTGTAAAGTTATTCGAGACAAGAGAAGGATTGACGGAAATCGAAGAGCCGAGAGACGAGGGGCGCGCCGACGAAACCGAAAAGATACACTGAGAGTCTGCTCGCTGAGGGTTAGACAAAGGCGGAAAAGGAGGAAGCTAAATCCTGACGATACACGGAAAACACATAAGAATTCATTTTGTTTGGGATTCACAGCCGCGACAGCTTCTGGGAGAAAGCGCATCCCACTGAGACTGAGAAAACAACCGCTATACAGTCTCCGATCCTTCAATAGAACGCAGTTCTCCTTAAATGTCATTTCATCAGCCGCAGTTGTTCACTGTGCCATTTCAAAGATCGCAATAAGAAATTGTGTAACGAAAATTCCATCAAAATTGTGCCAACATTTTCTTTCGATCCTTCAACAGGATTAGAAATCATGTTCGTGAGTAGAATCTGCTGGAAGTATGTGAGAAGAGCAAGAATGCAGAAAAATCGAGATCCGAGTCTCGTTACAAGAAAGGGAATGGACAGAGGATTTAGAGGTGTCGATGGTAAAGCTGGAGGCAGAACGTTCACGAGAACAGGGAAAATCCAGTACGTGTACGAGAGATCGAAGAAGCCGAAGGCGTGTAACGATGCGAGATCGGCTAAAGTGTTGAGTATATAGAGAAACCGGGGTGGAGGTAACGGTTACGGAAGTCCCTACGGCCCGAACGATACCTCGCTTATCCCGGTGTGTCGGGGAACTCGCTCGTGTATGGCCGGTAACGGCTACAGTTTCCTAGCTGCATGTAAGAGAGAAGGGAAGGCTCGATTTGCGAAGGCGGACCACGTATTCCCTCGGGAATGGGGATATAGCCGAGAAAGAGGTTGTGAGGTGCAAGAGGATTCGCGGAGCATCGCGCAACGGTCAGCAGAATCAGAATGCTTAGAACCTCATATAACGGCCACTCAACCAAGTTCGAACTACTCACCGTTCCGGTGGAGCCTGTAAAAGCCAGAGGAATAGAGCAAGAGAGAAAGAGAGGAAAAGAGACAGAGAAGATCGATTGAGACACTGGTAACAAGTCATGAAAGATCGCATGAGGTTGCGAGGAGAAGAAATATTCTCCCTGTAAACATGAACATCATAAGTTATATCCAATAAGATGACTTTTTCAAACTCGACTATACTTTGATGAAAAAATTCTGAAATCGTAACAGATGCAACAAATATGAAAGAAACGAGAAAGAGCAAGATAGAGATTCATGAAACATGAGTGCGTATCTGTTGACGGGAGGATCCTAGATGAAGTTATACGAAAGCTCAGTGACCCAGAATTTTTGCGACACATTGCTTGGAAGGGAAGAAAGAGAGATCAGAGTGTTATGACAATAGGACCTAGCGCATTCTGAGATGCAATATACACAGTCAGACAATATTCCAGCTGAAAACATGCATGGCAGCGATGCGGAAGAACTTGAAGCCTTAAGGCCGAAAAGTAGCAATAAAGCGGGTGTGCCGGTAGAAGAACGTGCGAGCATCGTACGAGCACCTTGACTTCTCGTTCCTCCCTCTCTCACTTTACGAGCCAGTTTTCGCATTCAAGAGAAGCCAGCAATTCAGATATATACCTATATACATATAAACCAATGACACATACTCCAGAAGCTGCACCGGAATGCCATGCGAGATGCGATTCCGCCACGTTCCAGTCTTTCCCGTTTAATACCCACGTATGTTCAATAAACAAGGACATGCACGCCCACGCAGCATCCTCAGCCATCCTAGATATTTCTGACACCTAAACAGTTTTATTGGAACCGAGGAAATAAGATTAAGCCAGAGCGCTTGAAAGAAAAACTCCAGCCGGTTCAACCTCACGCGGGATTTTGGATACAACCACTTAATTGGATTTGCTTCGACGCATAACCACGGTTAAAAGAACTCTTTCAACGAGGGGCCAATACGAAAATGTCGCTGGCACAGACATCGTGTATATGGTTGTGTTGATAGGGTGCCCGTTGATCGGATTTGGAAGGCAGAGTGCACACACGCGTCAAGCTTCAAGCAGAGTCGGTACCAAGAGCTTTGAGCCCGATATAACTGCGTTTGTACCGCATATAGGAAGGTTTGGGAGAGCCGAGTCAGCTGAAATTCGCTTTGATGTTGATGTATTAGCCCTCCGTCCAGACTTTACCTACCAAGCAACAAACCCCAGCAGCTAGTCAATGGCATCGTGCTTCAATGGATACATATATCCATATAAAAGCAATGCGTCGAGCTGCCAATGGTTGAGGTGTGTTTGTAACGGAGCCGGGCGACTTACAATGTGCGCTTGGTACCTGTACACCCGCACGTAACACAAAGTGCGTTGTGCAATAACACGACCTTCTTTCTCTGCGCTTCTCGTTACGGCCCTCTCGCTCTCTTTCCATCCAACTCTTCTGACCTCATCCAGCAGGCCGTTTCGCCAGGCTTGTCCGACTCGCCAAACCCCTCAGCCGCAAATCCCGAGATTTACTTTTACACATTCATAGCCCAAACGGGCCAACTCGCTCCGACTCGAATTTATTCAACATTTTGAAACTCGAATATTCTGTGCTTCACATCGGCAGCACGTTGCTCTATGGTAGATTAAAATATGCAGCTGCTCAAATACGCTCTTCTCTCTCTAATCTCGTTACGAGGATTATTCATTGAGGATTGTTCTTTCAAATTGGTGTGTCCTGACGTTATGAATTTGTATCTTGTAGTCCTTTCTCCTCAACCAGATGAGTAATTCGAGAATTTCGAATTCCTACCAATAATACGATATGTGCTACAGCGATTCACGCATTCGCGGTGAAATATTTAGTAAAACAAAAAACAATGTATATGCGAACAAGGTGAAGCGTTGTGGTTGGTTGAACGTGGTTCGGCACGTCCCTCCGTTACATACCGCACGTACGAGTCCAGAGAGGACCAAGGATACTAGAATATCAGCGATACAGTGTATCCGGTTGCCTCTGTTTCCGTCCGTGTGCTGTCGACTGTGAAAATTATACCCTCGGAGCTTGAAGCTCGCTGATATCGAAGCAATGATCCGCGAATGAGCTTCGATCGATCCACTGGTTTCAACGCGATGACAAAAACGTTGATGACATTGTCGAGTGCGCCAGCTACGAGAACGGGTTCGCGCATCTGACCTACTTCGTCCCCTTTAATCCAACAAAGTCTCGTTTTTTAAACCGAGGAGGAGGAGGAGTCTGACTAGAAACGACGTTAAGAGAATCCACTTTATCGAATGTCAGACAACAGAACAGACTGCACGTTTATGAGGTTCGTAATCGAGTTTACGGTAGACAATCCATAGTTGTTTAAATAAAAGCCGAAAGAGTATCGCGCTTGTCGTGCCTGCGGGAGGGAACCGTTTAAAAATGATTTAATGGCAAATGGCTGAGCCATAGATCTCCTCTTTCACTGAAGTGGTACGTGTGTGAGAGCCGGAGCGAGAGTTTGTCGTTGCTGTTCTGCTGGAGAAGCGAGCGAGGTTACAGTGCAGCGAAGGAATGGAAGGGAGAGAGGTGAAGCAACTTGTTGCACATCCTCGTCGTTGTTGCCGTCGTCGTCATCACCGTCGCCGCTGCCATCGTCGTCGTCGTCGTTGCCGTCGTCGTCGTCTGTAACACACAACGGTACTTCTACCACACTCACTTTTCCTCCTGCTCCCACTTATTGTCGTTTCAACGCTCTCATTTTCTCTCTCTTTAGCTCGATGTCCCTTCAAGCGAGATTGAGGACTGGCTGTACCCATCGCGTACAACGCAATCCCTTTCTAGCCTATCCACTCGATAGAGTGGCTTTTCTCCTTAATCCACTTCTCTCATCCTCGATTCGTTTTTTCTCTTATCGTCTGGAACATGGGATATCGAGGGTACTCGTGTTGATATGAGGAATCAAACTTTTTTATACGTTTGACATCCAAGTTTCAGCTCGAGCATCTCCATTGTAATCACTTGAGCCTCTTTTGGAGTCCGTAATACGATATTGATCTTTTTCCAGCAAGGGGGTTGAAAAAATTTGAGATGTCCAATTAGAGCCCGAAACCTGGAGTCTAATAAGAAGTATAAGGTGAGCCGGGGAAGAGCTTTAACGTAGGAAAAGCTCGCAACTAGTTGGCTCCATAGCGCTCTCGGTGTACACTGTAAATGTTTCTGATTTTCCTCGTGCTCCCGCTACACTGTCCGTTCGAATTTGGTCTAAGGTTGGCAAACATTAGCGTCTCTCACTGATTACTGAAACCCCGACTCCCTTGCATCTTTCTCGTCTAACATGAACGAATCTACAAACGAGCTCGAGGAAGGTGAACCCGATATATGTTGAGAGAAATAGGGGAGGGATACTATCTTGTAGACGAGGTAACCATGTATCCTCTATGTTTAACTTACCACGTTTACAGAAGCAAATCAAAGTAAACGTATCATGTAACGTATATTCTGTCTAGCTGGGTCAAAAGACCAAAGAGTCACACTCACATGTGAGTTAAAGTATTAATTAATATTTTTTTGATATTTTCACTATGAACCGTTTTTATTAATTTAGTTAATTAATTTTTAGATTTGTTTTGTTTCAAGCAAGGTATCGTTGCAGTCATATTTTCTCTGGACATAGCTGGGTCGAAAGACCAAAGAGAGTTCACTTTTATCTACATTAAAGAATGAAATGAATGAAATATTATTATTTTGATGTTTATTTTTCGATCAAAGGAAGATCAAAGAACTGATGGAAGATTAAAAAACGGATTAAAAATATCAGTTTTAAAAATTTTTCTTTAGTTTCAGCTTTGGAACAAAAATGGACCAGGAATGAATCAAGAAAAAAGAACTATGACATTTGCATATTTTACACGTAATGTAAAATTTCGCACCCTCGCCGAAAATCTTTCAGGTCAATTCTACCCAAAGTACACGCAGTGCGTAGGCCGTACGCGGAAGATTAATCGAACTTGCTCCAACTTTTTTTAATTCCATGAAAATGGGAAGGCGGATGAAAAGTGGAGAGACACAGCTAGCATTAATTGGTAAAATGTCAGCGGTAGTTGAAGTCGAAATCTTTAGAAATTTCGAGCAGCACAAAACTCCCATCAATTCCACCGGTAATGTTACAGTCCCGGGGGAACAAGAAAAAAACGTTTCCTACCCGATTCTTCCGTCGTCTCCCTTGCTTCGGAACAAAGGAGTACGAGAATTTAATTGGACTAATTCAAGGGAAAAGACACGGATGTAAAAAAAGTCAGGGTAAGGGCTTGTTTTAATATCGATTGAGTGCGCGTCAGCTCAATATTATCAGTAACCTGCAATTCGGCAACAATCTTCATTTTCAAAGTTTTCGTGCATATACGTACGTATATATAGGTATTATAAAATTGCTGGAGGAAAAGCAGAAATAATAGAGTCGGTAGTAATGGTATAACAGCGGAGATACTTTCGTGGTGGTAGTATATATCGTGAGGAATGGTGCGGGCACGCCTCGGTCGGCACTAATTCAACCTTACACTGCTGGGGCTTCCAATTTGCCTTTATTGTCGATCTTGTTCGAGCAGCCAGCGTGCTCAGCCGAAAGAGGGAGATGGAAGGAGAAGAAACTCGATCCGTACTACCGGTTGGGACCGGAAGCGAAACTACCCATGTCTTCAACTGTCTCACTCGTTATATTATTCTCGGATCCGTTGAACGCTTCGTACTCTTTTTCGGAAGTTCCGCAGAAACGTAGCTTTAGGCTGACTCCAGACATTCTTTCTGTCTCGACACTGACGTCGCTTTCTTCAATTCAAACGAAAACTCTTCAAACTGGATATTGATCGTTTAAAACATGGAACTACCGTTTCATCCGGTGAACTGAAAACGTCTCGTTGATTATTGATATGTTCCATAATCAAAAGGATGAAATACACATTTCCAGGACAATGAGTGGATTCGTAATAGTGATTGCGGTTTAATCGATCCAAAAACGATTGTCTGCTGCGATGTGTAAAATCCAGCAATTCCATGAAGAATTCAAAACAATGAAAATAGAAGCATTTCTAAATTTTCGTCGGTTGGAAGGATTCGAGAAACTGCAACTTGTACCTGCTGCCGCGAGATGGTCCGAGCTCTTACGTATTCCCAGCGACGAGTCGTCTCGCCGGTTCTCCCAACCTTTCCCAGCGGTTCCGGCTGATAGTCGTGTCTAAATCTTGGCTAATAGTTCCGTCTTTGCGAGGGCGAAGGGAGCGAGCAGACTGCCGGAATAACAGGCGAGAAGGGAGGGAAGGTGCTCGTAATTTACCTTTATAGCCTCATCTACGTACTCGCGATGACTCCCACGCGCGCACACCCACACGACGAAGCTCCGGTTGAGGATCGCTGGCGCGTCTTCAGAGAGGGAGAATCGGGACCACGCTGGAAGGGACGTTGTAAAAGCTCTCGTGGATTCTCAAGCGGAGCACAACTGCACCTTTGAGCGTTATTCTTCTCGTGTGTGTCTTCGAGATCGAGAGAAAGAGAAGTCTTTCTCTTGTCACACGGGGAAGCAAAGTACGCTTGCGAGTCCCTGCGGCGATGTTCACTATATTAACACCTTCAACCGACTTTAATGAATCCCTCAGTCTTGCGATAGTCGTCGAGCAAGTCGAAAGACGGGGTAACATATTCCTCTCGCTGTCTCTCTCTTGACTTTCTCTCGTTCTCGGTGCTCTCCAGTCCTCCGTTTCATAATATATCCTATCGCGTATGAATATACTTTGCTGTATGTAAATCTATGTATACATATAGTATAGTGTTAATCGTAACCGTAAATTTTCGTGGCTTCCTCACACGTCTCGCGTTTAAAGCTCCGAGAGACCTCTCACCTCCGTCCTCGAGGATTCAATTCGGCCTCTTTCCTATATTATCTCGCTTGATGACGAGAGAGAATCCTCCCCTATCTGGAAATTGTTCGACAATGTGTCTCATAAAATCTTAATATCGCACGGTAATGAAGTGAGAAAATTTAACCCACGTTCGCTCCCTTTCGGCAATATCAATTTGTGAAATATTTTTTTTCCGAAGATCACTCACAGCTCTCGGAGTTGTAAATATTAGTTGAAAGCGTTAATTTTGGTTACCGCTATTTTTACCATAATCAAATTTACCTAAACCAGAGGATCCAAAAAAAACGGCGGATGACAAATAGAACGAGAGGACGAGGTGAATATTCAATTTTCGAGACAACGTGTGCGTTAATGGCAGGAAAGCCTTCGGAATCCGGAGTCACGGGAAGATAGAAGCAAAACGAGGAAGCAGATGATAAAAAAAGGTCGAAAAGGAAGAAAAAAGTATGAAAATTGGGGACAAAATAGGTGGAGATATAACGTGGGAAAGGAAAAAGTATATGCATGCGAGCATTTCGCGGCGCACAGGCGAGATGGAAAGTTGGACCCTCTCTCTCTCGAATGTGTTGCCCGTGTACCCATCGTCTGCGGATCCGAAAACCACCAAGAGAAGTCTCTCACACCCTCGTCCATTCTCGTTCTGTCTCTTTCTCTTTTTATCACGTACATAGCCGCACATACGGACGCACTTAGAGTCATACTTATATATTAACGTAGGCACAGACACGTGTAGATGAGAGAAAGAGAATGGAGGGAAAGAGACGGAGATAGCGAAGCGAAGAGAGAGAGAGGGAAAGAGATGAGTAGACGGGTGGCGGAGTCTGCCTCAGGGTAGGCTAACCCATCTCATACGGGGTTCAGGGGACAAATTATTTCCCCATTTTATGGCCCGCTAAAATATAAATCAAGTTCTAAATTAAATTCCTCTCGCCTCTCCTCGTGTACGCCCCTCTGTCTCTCCTTCTCTCCGGCGCTCTCGCTCCTCGCCACGGGCGAGCCTCCACCGAGAACTATAACGAGAGAATTTTACAACGCGCTTTCGAGTGCTCTCTACCTGGCCCCGGTCTGCCAGCCAGAGCCGATGGAGTTCCTCCTCACTTTTTTTCGTCCATTTTTCTTTTAATGAAAGAAAGATCCTTTGACGGATCCTTGGAAACTAAATGCAATACTGATTGTTGCGCGACACGAGAAACATTTCAACTCTTCGGCACGTTCTTCTAATATAATATTCAAAATAAGAGATTTCGTACTCAAGAAATTTTTCGACATTAATGAAAAGTCATGGAGAGGAAATTTTTTAACAAGAGCGAGGGAACAAAAAGTTTCAAAGGAGGAAAATAAGTGAAACGTTTCGGCCCGAGCGCGAAACGCTGTCGCAGTGAATTCACGAGATTCATTCGTATGAGGGTTTTTCACCGGTTTTCCTGTATTTGGCTCGAGCATTTGTAGAGAGGACGAAAAAGAGAGAAAGAGGAGCGAGAGCGAGGGGGATGAAGGAGGGGGATGAAAAAGGTGGAAGCAGCTACGTAGTCAGTTCTGTGAGCTACTACGGTTTCTCTCGGCAGCATCGAGTGCACCGCTACCCCGATGGTCCTCCCTAAGATAATTAAACGAAATTCATTTACATAGCTCGGGTAATACGGGGCTCGAGCAGACGCAGGGGGCAACATTTTGCCAAACGGCCAACCTGAAAGTGCGCGCGAGGAACGACGAGGAGACCGAGAGAGCGAGAAAAAGGGACGATATATAGGAAGGCAGTTGTCGAGTTTATGGCTCCAAACTCCTTCGTCTTTCCCTCGAGTTTTCCTCCCCCACGCGCGCCCCAGATGAAATGCCAAAACTCTCGAGTTTACGCGAAAACACTTTTGATTTTAACCGGAGACGTTTGCGTAAATACAGCACTTTGCACCACGTTCTCGACGTACTTCCTTTTTCCTCTCTGTTTCGAAAATTTCTTTTCGCCCGCGTTGGAAAAGTTTTATCGGTCCGAAAAATCACCGGGACTCGAATTTTGACCTCGATGAAATTTTCACCTCGAAAAAAATTTAATTAATCGAGTTCGAGGAAGAATTTATCGAACGCCTCGAAATAATCTGATCTTCGACTTTCGAGTGTCTTCGTTGTTTAGAAAAAATTTAATTAAACGTTAGGAACACTCAAGTTTATGCGAAAAGTTTTGGAACTTCAAATAGAATTTATCGAACACTTTCGAGTGATGGGGAACTTCTGCCCGCTCACAAATAATGACTTTTCAAACTATGAAACCAATATTTCATTTATCAATTAAGCTCAATAATTTCTCAGACCAGAAACGAAAGCGGAACACTTTGAATCTTTCATTATAAATTCTCCAAGTACTTTTCTTTATTTGCAGCTCACCTCAATTTCACATGAGATACAAATTTGTCGACGATTTCTCGCTATTTAAATTTTTAATAGTATTCAGTTCAATTATTAATCATTCAAAGAGCATTGAAAATGTCAGAATAAATTACCATAAGAATAGACACAAAAAATAATTTCAGTTATTGGAGTCCGATAATCCAATTTACCAACAAAAATAGACATTTTGATTCAAATGTATTTTGAACAACGCTCTCTCTTTTATATAAAAAAAACAGTATGTTAAAATATGTAAAAATAAAATCGAGAATTTTGTCGAGAAGTACAAAAAGTGTCCATCAGGTTGACGGACCCGATGAAATTGTAAGAGGTGAAAGCGACATTTTCCTCGATACATCATAATTTCATAAAGTCGATATTTCTGGCAGCGTGCATAAAAAATGGTGTCACTCGGTAAGAACGAGCATATTCGCCACTGAAACCGAAGGAATACGATACAAAAGAGGATATCGGCTAATTAAAAATTTAATTAAGTCACCGAAGAAGGAAAGCGAGAAGGAAAACTGTTGCCGGTGTACCGGGAGCAGCTTATTCAAGAGCAAAGAGAAATAGCGACGATTGACGAGACAGCCGATAACTGATAAGCTTGAAACAGTCTGAAGGAGAGTGATGCTTGACGTTGAGCGATAGTTCACGAACGTGAGTCTCGCAAGAGTTAAACGAGGACCGAGAAAATAAGAGAGAGAGGGAAAAGAGAGTCGGAGAAACGGAAGAGAGCGAGAGAATACGAAAAAGTGAAAGAAATTGAAATAAAGGAAGAGAAAGGATGGAAAAAGGACAAAAGTATTGCGCAAACTGTCAGAAAAAAAAATTACGCACTCCTGTGTTCGCGTAACCAAGCCTTTTCCTCTCGATGCACCGATATTACGTTTGCAAAGAGCATCCCATCTTTTTTTCTCGATTTCTCTCAGTTTCGATTGCTTTTCCTCCAGCTCCCTTTCCACCCTTCCCTCGGTATTTCCTTGTTTCATTTCCCTCTCTCCCCACCCCTCTCTCTCTTTTTTTTTCACAAACAGGCGTATTATCGAAGTTCGACGAGCGGCGCATCAGTTTCGGCTGTTTCCATTCGTCATTCTGAAAAAACTTCACTGGCTCGGAAAGCTCTTGTTACGTTACCGCGTATATATATTCAACGGACTGTTCCGCAAGGGCTTGCGATTTTCAGTGTTTCCCTTCCGTGTTGCCTTTGAGGAAGGGATCGAGCGAAAGGGAGCGAGAGAGAAAAGCTTTATCCTCCGGTCTCTCTCCCACCGTCCGGGGCTCGTCTCTGGCCTCTCACTCTGGTGCGGAAGTGGAATTACGGGTTCCAATGTTTCGTTGTGGCGAAAGCACCATCGGTCAAATGGATGTAACACCAGACCAGTGGTGATAGGCTCAGAGCGAAAGAGAGGAGGAAGAGAGAACTCGTGGTATCTGACGGAGCGAGATTAATTTATTTGAGAGCTAGACACTGAGATATGCATGCATATATAGGAAGTGTATATATGTATACATATATACATACATACACACATATACAAATATACATATATATGGGTACATGTACACACACAGTGAAATCTAGGTCTAAATTCTGGGATTGTTTGATGGAAAAATCGGTTAAAATGTTTCCTGTGGCGGGTGGAGTGATAAAAAAATATCCATACGCAAAAAAAAGCACGCACGGGGGATATCACCGTTTCTATTTTCAACAAAAATTATGAGAACTTTGCCCAGGTTTTATAACCCGTGATAAAATAAAAATTTGTACCTGTATAAAACGGTACGTTAAAAGTACAATAAAATCGTTTTGAAAAATAATTCTCGGAGATGCATTAGCGATGTGGAGGAAGAGATGGAAAAAAATGGGAAAAAGCGGCAATTGCGAATTGTCGAAAAAATTAGTTGGAAAAATGTTTTTTGATTATTTCGGAACGGTGATGATGAAACGGCAGTGAATAAAAAGGGAGAAAATGTGTATGGGGTGCGGTACGGTAATAATGAGTGGCGAATCTGTTTTAATCGATGCCCCTACGTGAATTATCGTTCAATTCGAGTGCCATAATTACGTCAATGTATGAATATAAAACAATAACGATGCTTCAATTAACGATCAAGCGGAGAGAGACCGTCGAGCTCGGTGGCGTTTATACGTCCATTTATATTTTATTATTTGAACATTTTATCCACTGATTGTCACATTTTGTCATCGTCCATCTGGCCACCCCTTTCTACCTCGATTCCTCTTTCTACCTCTCTGGTACCTGACGACACACGTCCTCGTACAATGTGTAAGCCATTGACGAAGCGAGCTTACATTTATCACTTTCCGCAGTGACAGGCCCCGGGGAGAGCAGATCCGCGGCGAGTTAACGGCAGCGAATTCGCGCGTGAAATTGCTTCGATTGAATTGGTCATTACTGATTTGTGAGCGCGCCAATCCCCCAAAATACGTTCACCGAGATCCTTGCCAACTCCCGCACGAAAGCTCTCACCAATCTCAGCCTTTTTTTATCCTCTCGCCGATATCTCCGTTCTTCATCATACCCGTTTAATTTCGTAAATGGAATTATTATATTTATCGAATTTCACGTACCCGTTAATTCGTTTTTCATTACTTCAAATTTTCATGATCCCTCTCGAATTCATTCCGGGTTCCAAGGGCTATTTTTGGATGATTATAGTTTTTTTTTTAAATTTATTTCGAGATAGTTTCTGAATTATCGATCGGCTCTTGAATTTAAAACCGGACATTATATCCGGGCGACGAATTTGTAGCAACGTGACACGTGAACGCTGACGGGTATGCGCGTACTCATACAGGTTTAAAATAATCACGGGAAACGTGGGTTAACTCCGATAGTAGCGGAGGCAACTATCGGAGAGTTTTGTGGTGGCAGGCACATTGATCCGACCGATTAACGTTTTGAATATCATTGAAAGCTACTGGTCAACTCTTCCGTCTCTTTCTATACTTCTGCTATATACATGTCTCCTCTTTTCAGGCCAATATTCCCTCGGAGGCGTTGACACATGACCACACAATCCATGATATAGCGACCCCCGGACACCAACCAATTCGACCCCAATCAACATTCTATAACGCTTTCATGTACGCATCGCTATGAAAAGCAAAGTCAGCCGAACGCGCATTCCGCCCCAAAGAATTGGGACAAAAAAATCACATTTTTCCTGATTTCATCGAAAAGTAAATACCGCGATCGAGCTACAAAATTAATTGATATACAAAGGACACTTATTGCAGCAAAAAAAAGATTTTCAATTGTTATTCCGTCTCGCGAAACAACAATTTCATACGTCATATAAATTTCGATTTATTAAACCGACGATTCCCTTCGTTATTTTTTCATCCACCGTAGACACACCGGGGCAAAAAAAAAAGTGAGGAAAGGGTGAGACAGAGAACGAGGGAAGATCGCACAAAAAGAGGAGAGAACGAGAGCGGAGATAGAGGAAGAAAGGAGAATGTTCGTGGTGACATGTGCGGACTGCGAAAAAGTTACGTAAATTAGTGTCAATTGCGGGCGTCCACCCTTCGAGCAGTTGCAGTAGGTGGACACCACTACCACGGAATAAAATGGAGGGTGAGGAATGACATGGGCGGACTGTGGGATACGAGAGCCGACAGATTTTGCCAGGCGAGCCGTTTTCTCTCCCTCGCTCCGCTCTCCCACCTCGTCAACGAGGAGAAGAGAGACGAGGCTATCAACACGTATACCAAAAAGCTCCCATACATACATATATATATATATTTATATACGCGTCCCGAAACACCGATCCTCTTTAATAAATGAAAGGGCGCAAGTTCGTCCTCTCAAAATCGGATCTTTCGCCTTCTCTCGCATTTTCGCCCATAAATTCATAAATATATATGCGGATATTCGTATATGCGTATTCATTCATGGTGTGTCTATGTATATATGTATATCTATGTATCTTGTTCATGTATATGTATATACGTCGCAGAAGTGTGTGTGATTGATGAGGCAGTGATAGCGACGGCAGTCTGCACTCGACACCTCGCTACTGGCACGCCAAACAATGCATATTCATCGGACGTATAAATAATGCCTGTTTAATACATAAATATACATTAGCATTAGATGGAAGCTCGACTCTTACCCTCCGGTCAGAATCGCGCGAACCTTTTTCCAAAGCTGATTTTTTTCTTCCTGCATTTTGTCCCATTGTGTAAAACAAATATTTGTCATTTTTCTCGCGCGTTTCTATTATTCTTGGATATTTTTTTGTCAATCGAATTTATGCCTGTGGATATGAGCGCGGCGAGGATATTTTCTCTTTATCAGGAAGTGAATTTTTTCGTTCAATGATTTACAATTATTTTTACTATGTACCGTGTGGACAGAATTATTGAATTTTTTTACTCCCGGGTAACGGATACTGCTTTTTTTATCCAGGTTGCTTTCAAGAGGATCAAAATTCTTGCGAATTGGAATTTTTTTGAGTGAAAATATGGAGCCCGGCTGAGCAGAATGTTCGGTATCGGTTTTGGCACGGATCCATCAAAGAGATTCGGCTTTCATCATTTTTTTTAATATTTGCCTATTCCATTATAAAGATCAAATGTGAGGAAGCGTTCGGGTTTCACAATTTTCACTTACCCTCGAATTTTTTTTTTTTTATCGATTGATTAAAAATTAATACGGTCATACGTCAATCGCGGTTCGCAGTGGCGTTATTTTTCGCCGGAATCGCCGTACGCGGACACCGGAACTAGATCGATTTATATGTCAATCCGAGACTATAATTTTTCCAGCTAATTCCAACATGTCATGTCCTCGACTCTCTATATAAATTGATCATTTTTTATTCAACGGTATTTTATTTATTCACGTCGGGGACTTAAAAAAAGCGCCGGATGGAAACAAATCAAACATTCGAATCGATTAAATCTGGCGGCTTTATTAAAACCCGTGTACGCGTACACGTAAATAAACTGGTATTTATTATTATTTGTAGACACCGGTGCAACATATTTACAGGGGCGGATATTGAGGCGAAAGGAGCGAGCGGAGGAGCGAGCTTGCGAGCTTCCTGCTCGCGGGACCAAAAGCGAGGAGGAGGAAACATTGAAAAAAGAGGTAAAGGGAGAGGGAAAACAAAGAGGAAGAAAGGAAAAGAAAGAATTGAAGAAAGTGGATAGACGAGAAAAGTAGAGACTTTCCCTGGCGCTGAGCTCCGTGGAAAAAGCTCCAAACGGTCACAGAGGGCAAAACCGAGCGTCCAAAGCTCTCGGAGTCGAGAAGGAAAGAAGGAACGGCGACGAAGGGAACAAAAAGGGACGATGGAGCAGCGAGAAGGGATGCTTTCGAGACAACCGCGGGGAAACCCCGATCTTTTTCTTTCCTCCTCCGTTTTCCCAAGGATAATAAGTGAGACGTGCCTTTCACCAAGGTGCACTTTAAAGAACTTCTCTTTCCTCCTCTCTCTCTCGTTCACATTTTTTAATGTTTTTTCGTTGTTTTTTCCGGAGAAAGAAAATTCCCTTGTCCGACGAAACTGCGTTTTGTTTCTCTGCTTGTGCTCTTGAGGATTCTTTTTCTCATTGTTCCCTTTTCCTCGTTCGTGTATTTATAACGATTTGTTTTTGTGTATCAATTTCAATGAAATCGGTCTCTTAACCTTCAACGACGTATCGGTTTTTGTTCGATTTTGTTGATATTCACAAATACTCATCGCTTTCCAATAATTTTTTTTGAAACGGTTCAGACATTTTCATATTTAGATTGACAAACGACTTGTCCAACGTATTTTAATAAATTATAATAAATTTCGCAAGCTTGCCATACAAAAATTAAAAATTAGGTAAATTTGCAAATCATTTTCGCAAATTTTTTCACAATTATACATGTTTAAATACTCGTCTTCTTTATTGTGATTTTTTTTAAATACTATTCAGTGACTTTCACATTCACTGCAGATTGACAAAAAAAATTGCCCACCGCGTTTCAAAGGAATGAAAGACGACTGAACAAATCTAATTCCTGAGACGAGAAAGAGAAAGAAATCATTTGACAATTTTCCGTGCCACCTGGACACGCAAGTAAAAAAAAAAGAAGAAAAAACTTACACACGCACATCTCCCACAAAGCATATATTTTTACCGCTATTGCGTTTCTCTTTACATCGAGGAAGTAATAAAATTTTCGCAAAATGTTCTACTTTGTCGTGTGTGTTCGCGGAAAGACCGCGAGAGAGAGACAAAAAACATACGAGAGTGCAAAAAGGACAAAGAAAAAGAGAGACCGAGAGAAACAAAAAACTTAATAAAAGAAACATTTTAATTTCAAATGACAAACGCTCAACGGAGGAGAGATTAAAAAATTTGCGAATATGGTTTCGCATATACGGACTAGCGGTATTTCATTCTGTCGTAAAGGGATAATAACACTAAACGGGCTGCCGTGTCTACTTTTGTTGACCACCCTTACAATCTCTTTTTTTCCCTAATATAAGTGAAATTTTTTCAACACATCCAGACCAACGTATGTTGGTGTGTAAAATCGGTGTGCGCATGCACACGCGAGTGGATTTTTGTATAACGTCGGACTGTATGTCCCGTGCGCGTGTGCATAAAGAAATGCATGTTGCATTAAATGAGAGTGGCGTTGCCAAGCTCAACTGATGCATCCATGAGAGCACAAGTGCAAAGGCAAGAGATGCTGCACAGAGCTGCAGCCATTTAAACCACATTCTGCTTTGCGCCAACGACATTCACGAATATACGCATATATCCACCGTGTATATAGATGAGGTATATGTTTATATTTTTTCCATAGAGTCGCACACGCGCGCGACTCGCTTCGGCAAAATGCGGTGAGACTCAAAAAAAGAGCTCACGCTTTGACAATTTCATATTTTTGCTCTTGCAATTTAGAAAATATTAATAAAGGGCGCGAAGAAAAATTTCCTTGAGAACTGCATGAGATTTTGATCATTCGATGAAATTTTGTACGAAATTGAAATCTTGACGAAGAAAAACATTTTTTTAAGAGGGAACGGTAGGTATAGCCCACGTCAAAATATTTTCAGAACGAAAATTTGCGAATTTTTGACTTTCTAGACTTTTTAAAGAGTTCCGAATTTTTTTTTGTATTAGCTTCAATAGCGATTAACAACTTCCGATTATTAATTGAACCATTTAAACAATTAACATTGTTTGAACAATTAAAATAGAACATTTTAGTGAAATGCTTTCAAATTTTGGAATTAGCGTTGAACGCTCGTCTGGAACGTGTAAAAAAAATTTTGCGGAGATAGTACCTTTTTTGTTTATGTTTAGAATGTTTTATGAATTTCCCATAAGACACAATGTTAAATTTTAAAAGTTTGAAAGTTCATAACTTTAAAACCATTCAGTGAATCATTCTCAAATTTGGCACAAGGATTTTTTAGCCGTTTTTAAACAACCCTACAAAATTTTAACTTTTTCTTACCATTTTAAAAATAGGTATAATTCCTCCTTAAGGAGGAATGGTAGGTACAATCCACGTCAAAAGTATTTTCAGAACGAAAATTTACGAATTTTTGACTTTCTAGACTTTTTAAATAGTTCCAAATTTTTTTTTTATTAGCTACAATAGCGATTAAGAACTTCCGATTATTAATTGAACTATTTAAACAATTAACATTGTTTAAACAATTAAAATAGAAAATTTTAGTGAAATGCTTTCAAATTTTTGAATAAGCATTGAACACTAATATGAAAAAAAAAATGTTACGGAGATGATACCTTTTTTTGATTATGTTTAGAACATTTATACGAATTTTCCATAAGACACAATGTTAAATTTTATAAAGTTTGGAAGTTCATAACTTTAAAATCATTTAGTGAATCATTCTCAAATTTGGCACAAGGATTTTTTAGCCGTTTTCAAACAAGCCTACAAAATTTTTACTTTTTCTTACCATTTTAAAAATAGGTATGATTCCTCCTCAAGGTGCGATTTTCGGAAGGAGCGAATTTTTTTTTTTCAACTTAACATATCGCACTTGGGATCGGAATAAAAATCAAAAGCGGCTTCAAAGTCGGTGCGGTGAGAATGATCACCCGAGAGAAATAAAAGCGAGGAGAGGGACAGATCTTGTTGCATTTTGAAGAACCGACGAGACGGGACCGAAAAAAAAATTATTTTTCAAGCATCGAGTAACAAAAAAGGAACGGGAGAGAGAAAAAGGAGCGAGAGAAAAAGGAAGAATGGAAAGTAGAGGAAAGCGTCGAGACTCTCCTCTGAAAGAAAACTTTAGACAAATGCATGTAGCAGCTAGCTCGGCCCTTTACTTTGCTTTTCCTAAAACCGTGAGTATCTCGACTCCTCTCACCGCACGCGGATCCAAAAATAAAAGATTCGGGCCAACGGTGAACGCGCGCCGGAGAAAAAAAAAACCAAAAAATAAAAAATAAAATAAAAGAAAAAAAAGCGCTGAAAGTCGAAAAAAAATTTCGAGGGAAAAGCTCTTTCCTAAAAGTTCCAACGTAATTTTTTTTGTAAAAAGAAAAAACTTACTATTCTAATATTTTTTATAGTCCACCATATTCTTTGTGACTTCGATGACGTTCCATTAATTTATATCGAATCCACGGATAGTGCGAACTCGAGCACGATCCAGCAAAAGAGAAACCGAGAGAGAGAAGTGAACTGTGCGTAGTTGGAACGGAGGCGTAATCAATTAACACGCTGGCAAGAGATGCGAGCACTCGTGTAACGCGTGTTGACGATCCACTGATCAATTAAGTCTTGCGTGTAGCCATAACCGTGCCATCGAGCATGCACTTCACGCGCGCACGGAACATTCTACGTAAAATTTCCCATTTTTCATTTTTTCCTCGCCCCTAAAAAAAAAAAAAAGAAAAAAAAATTTTTCAATTCCCCATAACATTAAAAGAACTCTTTGATAAAATTCCGTTTCAATCGTTTCGCATGAATGGCGCATCCCTCTTTGTCATATTTGTCGAAAATTTCCACAGCCGAGGGATTAAAATTTTTTTCAAGTACTTTTTCAAATTAAATGAAAAACTTTCGTATGAAAAGACCTCGAATATTTTCTATAAATAAACAGATGCATGCGAGAGTTTACAGAGCCACGCATAGACGCGAATATAATAGAATGAGCGAATACGTTCAAAGGCTTCGGCACACGTTGCGTGTAATGTGCGCTGAATAGACAAGAGCGTACAGAAAGTGAGATAGAAATTGGCTACCATAAACTTCCTCCGCTTTGCGTTATATATTAACTTAATAATAATAATAATAATAATCATAATAATGTTGACAGCAATAATAATAACAATAATGTCGTGTTTACGCTCGTATGTTAATCATCTTCCGTGCACGTGTGCTGAAGCTTCGATCTAATTGGCCAAGTTTTGCTAAATTTAGCGATCATTACGCATTCGATAAATGTTCCATCTGCTTCGAATATATTCGCGATATTTTCCTCGTTATACCACGCACGTGAAGTACTTTGGGATTAAAAGATACAAAGAGGATTTTAATCTGAAAATGAATTTACGTTTTTTTCCTCTCTCTCGGTGAAAATCTTTGTTTTTTATCAGCGCACCGCAAATATTTGAATGAAAAATTCTGCATCGCTCTCCGTGAGTTTCTTTCGTCTCTAATTCTGTTCGTATATTTCCGACGTTTGTAAAAAATCCACGCCGGGAGGGCAACGAGGGCGATGAAAGGGAAGAACAAAGAGAGTATTTTTCGCGATGCGTTTTCTACGGTGCGCGGTTTGGTTGTAACATCGACTGCGTGGCGTGCCGGGAGAGCAAAATTACGAGAAGATCGCGTGCTAAACGATTCCGGCTGTGCACACACCCCCGCGAACGGTTCTTCGCCCTCTGTACTCGGCTCATGCCCCTCGCGGCAGGCTTTCTCGGCAAAACACCACAAATTGTGGCCATTACATTCTATCCCCTTCCACCTTATCTTCTCCGTTTTCCACTCCTTCTCGCGAGGTTGGTTTTTTGTATGTCTGTATGTGTACCCGGGAGTCGTGGAAAAACACGAGCGGGAGTGTGTACAAAATGTACACATCGCGGGGAGAGCCTCCAGGTACCTCTAAATTGTTTTACACCCCTCCGAAATTCTCGCCCCATCTTTTTCAACCCGCTTCATCAACTCCGGCATCGGTAACAATTTACTGGCTCGATTATCCTCGTATTTATCATCGCGCGACATGTATACGACTCCTGGAATTGCCGATGGAGGAGATTCGCCAAATTTGTTACGTTTTGAAGGATGAGAATCGCGAATGAGCGATTCGACGATTATTGACTTAAATAAATCGATGGTTTTGGGGAAAATTTAATTTGAAGAATTTGAGAGGAAAATGAAGAAGTAAAGAATATAAAAATGCTCCAGCGATTTTGTTGAATTTAAAAAATCAATATTTTTAGAAAATAAATTATCAAGGAAACATAAAAAATGTATAGTAATTTTTCAAAAAATTTATAAAAAATGGAATTATAAATTCGTTTTTAATTACTAAATATGCACAAGTTCAGAGCGTCTTTTTTACTTTTTTAGACAGCATCGAAAAAAAACCTTGCCATTTATTGACTTAGAATAATCAATATTTTAAGAAAAATATAAAATTTAAAAAATTGTTAAATCTTACACATAAAATTGCTCTTCATATTAATTTAATTCATCACTCGAATAACGTAATTTTTAAATCATTTATTGAAAAAAAGTGTATTGTCGCAATTTCGGAATTTCCACAATTGTGAAGCGTTGACTTTTCGAGAGAGCGACGAGTAAGTAATTTTCAATAAATTTATAAAAAATGGAATTGTAATTTCGTTTTCACAATTGCTAAATATGCACAAGGTCCGAGCGTCGACTTTTTTAAAAAGCATCGAAAAAAATCTCATCATTTATTGACTTAGAATAATCAATATTTTAAGAAAAATATAAAATTAAAGAAATTGTTAAAACTTACACATAAAATGCATCTTTATAATTTAATTCATCACTCGAATAACATAATTTTTGAAGCATTTATAAAAAAAAGAGTATTATTGTCGCAATTCCAGAATTTCCACAATTGTAAAGCGTTGACTTTTCGAAATAGCGACGAGAATATCTACGCAAGAAAAACTTGAATGAACGTAATGCAGCTCTGGCCAACATACGACTCACAACACACGTATCTACAACAGCGATTCCTAACCTGCTTACGAATGTACTCGCGACACATATTCCACATAAAAGAGAGCATGAAAGAATTTTAACGATTACACACAGACCCCTCCAAAGCGACGATCCTAATGACATTGACGCGACCCTTTCATTATTTCTTAATTCAAAAAAAATGAGAAAAAAAAATTGGAATCCGGAGTAGAATTTAGAAACGTGAATTCGGGTCCCAGCGACGATGACAAAGAGAAAAGAAAGATAAAGAACGGATTCCTGGTTCGGTGGAAACGCAGATCCGAATGAATGAGGGAACGGCGATGAGAAAGTAGAGTCGGTGAGTAATGGTCAGACCTCGCGGTGGATCTCCACATGGACATGGTTTTACATATACGTACATATATTTACACATTTATGCACACGCATTTGCACATTTATAGGTGGAATGAAGGAAAGGCTCGCTCGATGAGAGACGATATCTGACAGGGATTGTTCTCGATCTGGCGCGTTCGTTGTTAAGCACGGAAAACTATTCGAATGTTACTCCTCCCGGCTTCCTAGCGGGGCATGCGAGAAGATAAAAAAAAAAGGATTCGGAATACAAGTCGTAATTGGCAGTCCCACTGAGCATCCAATGGGAGAGAAAAAAATCCGAAGTACCGAGCTTCATCGATTTCCATGAAATTGTAAAACTCAAATCACTGGCGAGGATAAAGTTCTCGGGGCTTTGTGTATGCTAATCAAGTTGTGAAAACAATAGAGACGAGAAAAAAGGTATTTCTGTTTTCCAAGTACGTTGGAGAAGAGAAAATGTTGACTCGATTGCGCGTTTTTTCTTCTCCGGCTGTCATTTTTTTTTTAAATTATGAAACAAGATTAGCCGACAAAAGCAAACATTTTTATTTCTCTCCAAAATATTATTTTATTTCAGGTGTGGAATTTTTATTTCTTCAAAAAAATGAGCGACTTTACTGGCTCGATGGGAAATTAGGATCGCGAAGTAGGTCGCCACTCGTCGTTTCATGAGGTAAACATAATTGTGGGAATTGCGATGAGTGACAAAACGCAATTACGCTCTTTTACGACTTTCGTTGGAGTTTTAAAATTCATGACGATGATCGCACCCAGGCCCGATGAATTTTTGATACTCGAATTAATTCTGTATACAGAGGAGTACAAATGATGGTACGTGAAGTTTTCAAGTGTGATATTACACCGGGCAGGATCATAAGAAATCCATTAAGGACATTAAGTTTCAAGGCTCTCGGCATGAAATACTAATTCATTAACTTTTAATGCGCGAGAGTTATTCGTATGGATGTCAAAACTTTCCAACGTATCTTCTAAATTATTTTCCCTCGAATTATCTCACACGCCAGAGAGTCGTAATAAAATTGCTCTTTATTGCCAAAACCGCAATGAAAAATAATTTTAAAATACTTTGTGAGTGGGGGTAATTTTTATGTGTCTTGTATTTTTTATTTTCATTCCTCGAACTCACCTCACACCTACTTTAATCCGGATATAATCCGATATTGGTCACGAGACTCGATCGCTGTGTCATCAACGACTGCATCGACCTTAATTTCACGCTCGAAGATCGAGAAAAAAAAATCCTCAGTGATCCGCAGGAGTAACTTCGACACAATTTTTTTAACAAAATCACAGACCACGTTATTAATTTTTGTTACAAAAATTAAAACATCCACAAACTCTGTACGTCAAAATTTTTTATGTCAACAAATTAAAAATGAATTTTAAAAAATTCGTCATTTCACGAAATAATAAAAAAAAAACAAAATAAATCAATTGAAATCGTGCTTCGTAAAATTTCGTAAAAACCAAAAAATATATAAATAATTGGATGGAATTGCAGTCGAATAGAATTGATCGTGACGAGCGTCGATTTTGGCGTCTAACCGTGGCCCGGACACACGTGTTACTCGGAACGTAACTCTGCGTCACGTTATCGAGGACTGACGGGACATAGAGATCGGGGTGAGAGAGCGCGTTCGACGTCCCGTGAGTTCGCGCCGATGCTCACTCGGAAACTGCGAACTCAGTGTCTCCCCACTATCATCCAAAGGGGATGAAATAGTGAGGGGGTAGGAGGGGGGCTTAAAACGCCCCGTCGTCTACGAAAGCTCCGACGCGCGACTTTGCTCCGCCTCTGTTCGCTGAAAAGCCACCCCTACCGAATTCAAGATTGTTCGCCACCGCTACCGTTTCCAGAAAACTGTCGTGACAAAATCGACGCAAAGGGATGAAGTCGAGATCGTCGGCGATACATTTAGAAAATTGCTTTATAAAAAAAAATGGGGTCGAAAAAAACAATTCAAAAAATCTTTATATAACAGTTTTTATAATCATTTTATAACAAATTGTTTTTTATTGTTTCATGAGACGAAATCATCGTAACGGTTTCCCAAAAGCCAAGAAACAAAAATCAAAGTAAGTCAAAATCGTCAAAAATAAATTTTTTTAATTATTTTCGAAAAAATTGTGCAAAATCAAAAATTTCATAAGGTTCTTATTATGTATTAAAAAATGTTGAAATTTTCTTTACTCACTCTGTGCACAAACTTTTGTGGTCATTACGCCTCAATTCTTCCCTTTTCGTTCCAGTAAATCGAGAGTTGATTTTTTAAATTATTTTCGAAAAAATTATGCAAAATCAAAAATTTCATAAGATTCGTATTATGTATTAAAAAATGTTGAAATTTTCTTTGCTCACTCTGTGTACAAACTTTTGTGGTCATTATGCCTCGATTCTTCCCTTTTCGTTCCAGTAAATCGAGAGTTCATCGAGCTACTCGATGCGTATGACGTTGGAATAAAAAGGAGGAGGATTACGGAGAGTAAATGGAAAAAAGTAGCCTAAAATGATAAAAGCACGAGAAGAACAGTGTCAAAAGAGAGTAAAAAAGGGAAAGAAGGGTGTACCAGAGATGACGTAGTGGGGGGGCCTGATCTCTTCGAAAAGCCTCTCTATCGAGAGACATCGGGGTCGAGTGTTTTTATTCCATTACCCGTCGACCTCTTAACCACTTACTTAACCCAGAGAACCTTCTCACTCCCCTTGTCTAACCCCTCACACCCTATTTATTGGCTCTCTAGTATTTGAACCCTCTAACCATTTGCTCTCTCCTCTTTTTTTTCTCCCTCTTTGTCGTTGGACCTCTTCTCCGGTGCTCCTTCAAGACCTTTCAGTTTATCCGCGATGGTGTTCGACAACTCAAATATTATCAGTCGCTCGATCGGCCGGAGCACGGATATAGAGGAATCCATCGCGATAATAAAATGACTGACATCACTGACGAGAAACACGAGGAGAGACAACCCATCCGGTAGGACCATCAACATTGGCCAGAGTCCTCTCAATTACGAAGTCGACTTCGACGTCCAATTCATTGTGACGACCTCGATCGTCCTGACGGTGAGATTCGATTAAATCTTCTCCGTAGACTCGTTCTAAAATCTCTCTCGCGCTTCTTAATTTGGGAATTTTTTTTTTGGTTGCGATTTGACAAGAGAGAATCGTTTGGGAAATCGTCTTCGTTTAGTTTGAAGAAGATCGAAGTTTAGGTAATTGCTCATAACAGAGTAGAAAATTACTAGGAAATATTAAGATAAAAATTGAGTAAAATTCGATAAAATTGTCCGAAATTCTTAGTCACTCAATTTATAAATTTTTCCAGTTTGCAAATCGACAAAAAAATCATCTTCAATTTATCACAAAAAATGAGCGAGGAAGACTAAACGTTTGCAGAAACCTCGAAGATTAGGTAATTGCTCATAACAGAGTAAAAAATTATTAGGAAATATTAAGTTGAAAATTAGATAAATATTAAGTAAAATTCACCGACAGTCGTAGGCCCGTGGTCGATGTGGAGTTTCGGCGGTCCCACAAGTTAAGCTGCATTAGGCTTGGCCAATACTTGGATGGGTGACCGCTTAACTTTTCATCGGCTAACGGGTCAGCGCTGAGCGGGAGGTGGTTTTTTCTGGGTTTTTCGAGGTTTGATAA
>JAPYYX010000817.1:0-68829 GCA_030522605.1 Cremastinae sp. B BG-2022a
TTTTACAACATATTTTCTACTACAGCTTGGAGTACAATTCCGTAAATGTACTTGCCTCCTTTTTTTACAGCATATATGCTGTTTTTTGGTAGATTTCATAAATCGATAATTTTGTGATATATTGATGAAACATCGTTGATTGGCAAAATACAATCAGAAAAAGTTGCACTCGGAGAAGGTCATGAGTTGAGCGTGCACGGGGCTAAAGTCAGTCTTTTCCACTTCCACTTCTTCTCCATCTTCATCTTCGTCCTCTTCTCGCCGTGCTTCATCTTCTTTATTATTTAACACTCGAGAGCCTCAAACGAACGTTTTGAATAGACCATTCAGTGGGATCTTCTTTTCTAAAGAGAAAAAGAGAAAGACAGAGATGGAGAAGAGAAAAAGAGAGAGAGAGAGGAAAAGGTAAAAGGGAGAGGGAGATCCGTTAAGTTATTCCTTGGATATAATTGACACGCGGAACACACTACGTCATACATCGACGTCTGTGTCTCTTGGTTGTGTCTGTGGAAAAAAAAACGAAAAAAAAGAAAAAAAAAATGCTCGATTCCAAACGTTAAAGTTCTTATCATGTAGCGTGCTTTTTCTCTCCTCGCTCTTTGGCTTTTCTTCCTTTTTTTTCCTTTTTCTTCATTCTTCCTCTCTTTTCCCATTCTTCTTCTCGTTTTTCCCCCCCATCGCCTCGTCGTGAGAGACACCATTCGCATTTATATATAAAAAGTCTCGGTACATTACACGAGACTTTGTCGAGTCGACAATAGGGAATTTTTTCTCTTTCGTCTCTCTCTCTCTCGTGCTCTCCTTCCTTCTCTCTCCCTCTCGTTCTTTCTCCATTTCCCTCGACTTTCCCACTCGCGCGTCACTTTCATTTTCCTTTTTTTACGTGTATGCGTCTCCGCTTCTTTTTTTTTCTCTCCTTCAACGCTCCAGGCACATCATTGTCTTCTTATTTATATTCCTCCTTTTTTCGTCTTTCTTCCGCCGGTCCTCACTTTCCGCGACTCCTTATTCTCGGCTTCTTAAGCTACTAATTTTTTTCGCTCGTTCGCTACTGGGAAATACAAATGAGAAAGGATGAGTTGAAAAAAAAGGAAAGAGCCAGGGAGGTAAAGATATAGAGAGCGAGAGAAAGAGAGAGGGACATTGTTGGAGAGCACAGAGTGGACCTCTTGAGAAAGGCCCTCTGTGTTCCACTCGACTATCCAAAGAAGGATGTGTGTGTACTCATTTGCTTAGCCTGTTACAAACGCGCCACTCGCACTCTCTTTCTCACCCGCTCTTCCTCATTTACCCCCTCGTCCGATTTTTTTCTTCTATTTTCCATGTTTTCCGCACCTTCTCTCCTCTTCCTGTGTATCTTTTTCTCTTTTTTCCACTCTTCTACATTTTTCTCACGCATTTTCTTCCTACAAAGACTTTTTTCGAAAATCTTTTATCGCGAGAATTAAACCCCCGCGATGCACTTTGAAGAAAAATTTTGCGAACGAGAAATTGTCGAATTGCATTTTTGTTCACACTTTCCATTAATTAAATATTAATTTAATTAGAGCGTAGATTCTATTTGATACAAAGTGCAGGCCCGATTGAAGTGACGGTTTTTTTTTAGATTTTTATCCGCGATGTGCACACGGTCCAAAGTTCGATGCCTAATGAAAAATCTTCACGCTCATCGAACATTGTGATATATTTTAATAAAATGAATGTCAAACTTTTTTCGTATCAAGCGGTGCATACGTATTACACGTCCATTTCTGCCTCTCCGTATTTTTTCTCCTTTTCGTTTTCTTTTTTCATTGGACGAATGAATGACAGAACGAATACGCGCGACCCAGATTTGCATCGCACGGCTTTCCTCTAAAAAAAGAATAAAAAAGAAGGAAAAATAAAATTACTTATGATCCCATTATAACTTGTATTTTTAATTAACTCGAGCACTCCGGAATAAAGAATTATATATCATAATTCGCTTCCTGCTTGTAAATTCAACCAAACTGGACGCATCACAAAAATTCTGATTAAACTATTTTTTACATTTGTTTTTATTTTATCGTCGATTCAGTACGTGACGATTGTGGAAATAAAAAATCTTTTTTTTTTTCTCGAGGTTTTCGTTTTTCATTCCATGTTCAAATCGTCATACATTTGTTCTGCTTTTCTCCGTGACGTTCCAACGTTGTCGTCACCGTTGAACGAACACGACTCACACGATTCACGACTCGTTTTCCGAAAGTCTCTCCCACGAAACGGCAGCCACGACGGAGATGGAGAAAAAAGAGAGAAAAAAAAAAGAAGGAGAAGATCGAGCCGGTGTATAAATCAAAACGAGCTGATTCGCAATAAATAATACAACGATTCACGATCGAGAGTCGAAAAGTTTTAATGCCCGCGGACGTCCTCGGCACTCGGGCGGACTTAAATATTTCCCATAGACCTTAGCGACAATAAATAAATATACGTTTGCATATACATATATATATTATTGTATCGACTACCAGAGCAACGAAGCAGCCAGTTGGCTCGAACGACTCGTAAAAATCTAACCGATAAATCAATCGTCGAGAGAGAGAGAGAAAAGCTCACGAAAGTTGGAAACGAAAAAGTAAAAGTCGAAAGAAGAAAATCGTCGAAGTATTGACAGTTTCGAAGATCTGATTTATCGCTCATTAATTCGACAGTGTTCTCGTAAATATTGCCATCGAGCGAAATCCGACCTGATTTTCAAAATTCATATATATAGCTCATTTTTTATAAAAAGTTTATTCCGCAAAAAATTGTCTTCGGTATGAAAGACAGGATGAAAGAATGGAGTATCCCGGACGAAAAAAAAAGTGCATTTGAATGGTCGGAATCTAGTCTCTCGAAATACCTCGCAGATTTTGCATATTTTATGTCGTTTGAAAAATGTTCGTATACACGTGTACATGGGACGAGACACACGATAGCGAGCATTACTTTGATACGAACTAAAGTAGATACATGGAAGCGCATACTTCCGTCGGTGTATGCGTTATAAATATATGTATGCATTGGTAAGTGCATGCAGGATGAAGGAATAAAGCTCGAGGCCCTTTGTCGAGGCTCCGCGACCGCGACGCTTAGTTCGCCGCGGCTGTGCTCCTTAAATATTAACGACTTAATTATCCGGTGCTCATTAATAATTCGGCGGTTGTGGGGCGCGTCGCGAACCAGAGGTGTGCCAGTCTCGTGTCTCACACATTTATCTCCTCTCGAGCCCCGTACACGTTTTCTGCATTATATGTACGCCTGAAGATTTTACATACTCTCGGTCTGACTCACTCTCTGCATGAAATATGAACGAAACGTTCCATCCTTCCGAAATCGCGTCTCAATCATCTTCCGAATACCTGGGAACAATATATTTTGGTATTGAGGATTTATTTTTCTACTTTTAGATGATGAAAATTCAGTAATTTTTCAAATAGACGAGCGATTAAATTATAAAATAAGTATTGAAAGCTTTTCGACGATATTAAATAATAAATATAATTTTTATCAAAGTTTATTTATTTCCATCAAATTTGTATTTAAAATTTATATAGAATGAATTTATTCGTTACTTTTTTAGCTTGCGGGAAAATGTCTGAAAAATATGTTCAATGTCATAAATTTCAAAGCATTATCAAATAAAAAATTGTAACAAAATACTTTGTGTGCACACTTAATTTGTACTATCTTATTTTTGCACGTTAATTGTCATATATGCAATTTTAACTTGAAATCCGACATTTTTCTGTATCGCTAAAAAATAAGAGACGAGCATAATCGTCCGTGATAACCGGCAATTGGTCAATTATACACTTCTTTCTGACTCTTCTTCATGCGTATATATTTTTTTTTCTTCGTTCTCCATGCTCGAAGCGTTTTTACACTTACGCGCACACGGTCAAGTCCGTCCTGACTATAGCTTTAAAACGATTAGGCGTTTATCAAACACTTCTGAATAATTTAAGTCGGGCTATATATTTGTAATAATAATCGCGCTACCGAACATTGTTGCTAATGAAAAAAGGAAGCGGTTAGCTCCCTTCACTCCGCTCCTTCCTCGTCAATCCTCTTTTTTTACCTCGTGTTCGCATTTTTGAAGCAATCGCTCGCTTCGAGTTTTACCTGCTCGTTTGAACATTTATTTTTTCCACTACTTCATTTCGAACGAAGTGCAACAATGTAACATAAATTATTTCCTCGCCTTCATTTCTTTATTTTGTAATAATCGCTTTCCTGTCAATTTCCACTCGTTATCGCGTTCTTATTTTCCGAAGTGTCCGAAACGCTTCAAATTTTTTTGCATTTTGCATTTCAACGCATGAGAACGAAACGCTCGGAAATTTTTTTTTTTTTTCATTCTCGTCTATACTTTTTTCGTTTCCGTAAATCGGTCATTGAGGAGGCGTCGTGTCGCGTTCTCACTTCCGCATAATTTGCTCAACGTTTATTCAATATTTTAGCCCGGTGCGATGGTTGCCCTTTGTCCGGTACGGGCGTACCTGTATACAATTTCCCAAAATATATCGACGCAAATCCGCGCATATTTATTGAATAAAGGGCGTACAGATTTGCGAAAAGCCCGCATCATTGTCACGTTCTCGTATAACTCGCACACCCTCGGATTTTCCTCCCTCGCCGCATTTCTCTTTCATCCGCCTCCCCATTCACGATCATTTTCAGCTAGCCACGTTCACGCGGCAGCAAATTTTACGGCTTATTCCGGAGTCGAAAGCCAAAACGATACGCACCATCATTCTCATCCGAAAATCGCTCAGATATTCAGTTTCAATGTTTCAATTCTTTGAACTAATCCAATTTTTTTCAACATTTATTTTTATCATCATTGAAGTTAAAATGTTCTACAAAGTTGCTCGAAAACACTCTTATCGCCTTTTGTCATCGTTTCTATATACGTACAGTGCGTGACCATGTAACGTCACTATACACCAATCTCTTGCGTATTAGTAGGCTCAGCATGGTCGTGTGAGTTAAAAACTTGTTGAGCATTAAACGAGACTATGACATTTGACACCTTTCGCGTTAGTTGTATATAGACCTGACACTTTCGCTTTTGCAAGTGCACTTTTATCTTCTAATATTTTTCATAAAATATATTTAAAAGGATATTTATATAAAAAAATGCAGCAGAGAAAAAGGTACAGCAACCTTTTATTTGCTAACTGAGTTTCGTGATTTTTTACTCGGACATTCTCTTCATTTTTCATCAATTTTAATATTGTAATACCGTCAATTAAATAAAATCCATAAATGATAAACGTTATTATAGTTAATAATCAATATGCGTGATATATTCAGGAGAAAAATATTTTGTAATTGTATTCATTACTTATGCGTTGATGAAATTTATTGAGTTTTTATATCGAATATTTATTTGTTCGATAATTAAAAAAACGGGAAATATGCTTTTTTTAATTAAGAGCTTGTCGCTGATGACGAGAGAACTGCATATGTAACAGCAAAAAAAGTCAGGTAGCAATAAAATTCTCATATCGTTTTTCTATATGCTTGTGGAATTTTTTTTGATAAATTACACAAAAAGCTTAAAAAAGTTAATAACGAATATTGGGTATTATATTATTAAAAATAATCTCTCATTCTCATTAATCTCTTACTAAATTCACTTTTTGAAATTTCCGACAGTGGATAAATTTGTGTTGAGCACGTCAGAGACATTTCAAAGCAAATCTATTTTGATTTTCAATCAGCAGCAATAATTTGTTTTTAACAAATAATAAAATTTATAAAACGTAAGTAGATAATAAATTTAATCGTCCAGGATTTAATGAGAAGGGATTTCATATTTTCAAAAATGACAGCTGTCAGTTTGACATAAGGAAACGTCCCGCGTGTCTCTCTTCGACTGGATGCACTTGGCGGTGCTCGTGCACTCGGACAGCTCGGATAGGATATGGCTTATTGGAGCAAATCTGGGTTATATTATTCATGAATGTATATAGGAAGTACGAAAGTTACGAGTAGGCCGCGTCTCTTTGTGTTTCGCGCGTATACGTACGCGCGCTGCGATCCCTCTTCGCGGATTCTATCCTCCTGTTACTCGAATATACACACGAGCGCTATACCAACTCGAGTATTTTTGCACCGCTTCTCATTTTTAAAAGATCAAAACATTGAAATAAAAAAGAGAGAGAAAAATATTCTTCCTTTCACAAAAAACAATCGCAAATCATCGAAAAATATTTCTGTTGCAAAATACGTCAAAGAAATAATTTCTATGTTCCTCTCGAAAAATTGACGGACGACAATTTTTCAACTCGAAGCTGCATTCTCGAGGGCTGACAATTTTTTGCACTTCAAATCGACACTGTCTCGCTTTCGCACATTCTCGGATTCCTCGTTTTTTTTTTTTCGTCGCTAGACAAACACGAGGCGCGTTTTTTTCCGCTTTTTTATTTTACACCGCGCGAGTGTGTGCAAACACGAGGGACACTCTTGAATATTCACCCACACGTGTCGAGGATTTTTGTGAACAATGCGCGGACTCCGGCGTGTCTTCGTGCGAGGAAAGTGGAAAGACTGTACGCTCGGAAAGAAACGGGCAAACACACGCACGTTTTGACGTCTGCGCTTGTGTTTGTGTACACGATAAATATATAAATATATAAATGTGTACGGAGGAACGTTCATTATGATTCGTGTATTTATATAAGGTCTAAAAATATGCCGCTACGCCGGCGGGGCCCCACCCGGTATTTCATCTGAGAATAATATTTTAATGCACGCAGACACACTCTCGGGCTCGACTGTACGTACACTAAATTCTATCTCTCGCTTCCCGTCGCTTGTTCCTCTCCTTTTATCTCTTTCTCTCTCTCGCTGACTCTTCTCGCATTTTTCTTTCTTTTCCCTTCCTCTTTTTCACTCTTTTTTTCCTTATTTTTTCCCTCTTATTCTTTTTTCTCAGCTATTCTCTCTTTTTTTACTATTTTTCTTTTCTCCTTTTTCACTCGCACCTCCAAAGTGTCTCGTCTTTACACCTGTAAAACGGAGGGAGACGCTTGTCCTTCCGTCCCATTTTTTTAATCCGCCTCACATTTTTATCTCGTCGGCTGTTCTCTTCAACTTCAACACATGTTTTCTCACGAGATCGATACGCGAAACGTCAATTTTTTTTAATTATCGTAATTAAAAATAGCATTAAAATAAAAAAAAGGTAAGAAAAAATAATGAGAATAATTGCCAGGGAAATAAAAAAATAAAAATAACATACGCAATAACCGTAAATTTATATAATTAAAATAATGGAGGTGAAAAAAAGAAATAAGGATAATTAATGAAGAAAAGAGTGGAGAGGTGGCGGGCCACGGCGAATAATTCGCGTGTACGCCCGGGCTCGGGGGACACGCCGGTTTATCCCGGTTCGCGCGCGTTACGGCGCCCGGTGACACACGACCCGCGCCCGCGTTTGAAAGTCTCTTCTTTTCTCCGTCGGAACGCTCCGCTGGGGGGAAAGTCGAGTTTCGCGATGTACACACCATACACGAGAAACGCGAGATTGCGCGAAGGGTGAGCGGGTCTCATGATAAAGAGAGAGAGAGAGAGAAAAAAGCAACAAAACAAAATATTTAAAAAATTCAGAAAAAAAACGAATCGAGGGGGTCTCGATTTCTTTTCCTTTTTCTTCTTCGTTCTTCTTTTTCCTCATTTTTCTTCCTTCCCGACCGTGCGCGGGTTAATACATATTATATGACTTGAGATATGACTTTACCACACTCTCATGCGCTCACGTACACGTGTACGCGCGTTTTTTATATGGCTGTATTATAACTGCTTATGCTTACGCAGGCTGAGCCTTAGTCGCCGGCCGACTTGCCTCAAACGTCTTTAAATAAACTTTTATTTATACGACCGAGAAAAAAAAAGGAGAAAAAAAAGAGAAAAGTCTCTCTGCCGAGAGATGGATACGTTCTCTCGGCGAAGTCTCGGCAGATGCTTGATGGATACGGATTGCTTCTCTATATTTTATTCGAGCGTTTGTATATCGTCTACCCTCTGCTAAATCTTCGGAGAGGAACGAGCAATGAGAAAAGGAGAGAGAGAGAGAGAGAGAGAGAGAGGAAGAGAGAAAGATGAAATTTATGCTCGAATCCGATATACTCGAAAAACCATGAGATTTATATCATCGTTAAAAATATAATAAAAATTAGTGAAGGTCGCTCGACGATTCTTGATGGAAATGTCAAAAAAATGTAGAGATAATGGAAATAATGAGAGAGGACGTGTTTATCTGCAAACATTGTTTTTCAAAAAATGATAAATAATTATCAGTTATGCGTATAGACTCAGGTGATGATGAGCTATTCGAATATAATATTCTTATTGAAATCCGTACAAGGTCAAATGACGAGTGCCATATTCGAAGGCCGAATCGTATACATTAATATATTCGCGCCACCCATTTTTATCGTACGAGGGTTGGTTTCGATTATAATCATTTCTTCTTCATGCAGATTGATAAAACAAAGGTACAAAGGCAAAGGTGTGGCCTGAACTGCGCGAGAATAATGTAAACATTTCCCGGCTAGATTAAAAAATTCAGAGAAAAATGAAATTTGAAAAGTTTTCATTCCAAGAAAATAAAACATAATTTTTTAAATATAAAATACACAGAATGCGTAATCATTTATTTATTAGCAATATTTCACAATATCGTGCAATATTTACCTTCACTTATTTGTTATATTTTCGATTATTTAAATGACTTGACGAATATTCAATGTAATGATTAATTTTCTCATGAATATTACTTCACCAAGGCTATGCATAACAGGACGATAATATTCCTGGAAGTGTTTACTCCCTGCATAGAAAAAATCCGGGGAAAATCGTCTTCTCGTTGTTCGCCCTCGTGCTTGAATTTTATCGCTAGATTCATCGTCGTTTAAGGAAAAGCGAGTGAAAATTAATAAAGATCGAGTCGTGATAGGAAAAAGCTGGGTGATTCGTGGGAGAAGAGTACAGAGCGATGAGAAGAATCAAGGAGAGAAAGAGAGAGAGAGAGATAGAGAGCGAGAGAGAAAAAAGTAGGAAGAATTTGATGTCGTGTGTGAGGGAAAGAGGCGACGCGTCGTCGTCTCTTCTCCTCGCCCCTCCGTCTTCCCTCTCCCGCGTATTGTGTACGCCACATTGCAGAACAAATAACGTGAAAGGTAAAGAATGCGAGAGCGAGAGAGACGTAAAACAATGTTACGACGACGAGGAACGAAACTAAGTGAGCCGCGCGCACGTTCAAACGCACAGAGACACGGGCGCGTATTTGCCCGGCGTCGCTCGAAGTAGGCCACCATTACAATATTTTATTACAAGGCACTAACGTACAATCTAACGTACTCGCATGCATTTGTAATGAACGTGTATATGAATCGCGTCGAATCTTTCTCCCTCTCTCTCGCTCTCTCCCTCTCTTTACCTTTCTCCTCTTCCTTTTCTTCCTTCCTCGCTACTTATTAATGTTACCACCTTCCGCATCTTTGCGCTACTTTCACCATTTTTCATCCTCCCTTCCCGCCTCCCCGGGTCTTTCTTTTTCCGATTGCGATCTCGCCGCAAAAATTGTCAGTTAGGCGAAAAATTTCATTCTTCATATTTATATACGGCACATGTGTGTGCGCGTGTAAATATATGTGTGCTTATTATTTTTCTCTCAAATTGCACTTTTCGATGAAATATCGAGATAAGAATTCGATCGCGAATCTCTTATCGGTTACGTGTCACTCTTTGCTCTCGTTATTAACACTCGATTAGCGAGAGGAAAAACAGATGTCGAGGCGCTCCTTGAATAAAATCAAATAATATTTCTCTCGTTTTGTAAAAAGTTTCTGAAAAATGTGCCAGTTCAAATTCGAAAAATTTCGCCGCCGTAATAAAATTGAAAAAATAAAAAAAAAGAATTTTTTTAGGTATGTAAAAATGAAATATTCTGAGTATGACAATATTTGTTCAGCTACGAAAAAATTCCGCGCCTTTTTTTTGTAGCAAACAATAGAATGTAAAAGTTTTAAGGAAGGTGAGAAGTAAAATATGCGCGATATACATATATTGTATAGTTAGAGGTTACCGAATCTTGTCTATTCCATCAATTTTTATTCTCTGTATTTTAATACCGAGAGATAAAAATATATTCAATATATATGCGCAAACAACTTGAACGTGTCAATACAGAGGGTGTCCTGACAAATGGTCTCAAGATTACGACAACATAAGAATAAAAGAATTAAAAAGTTAGCTAGATAAAAGAATCGAATGATGTGAAAATAAATTTTTTTCATCATCAATAAGATAAAAATCGATTCTTTCCAGGAAAAAATGTTCCTAAAATATGGATAAAGTATACACAGTTAAGTTTATCATATTTAAAAAATGTTGTCAGAAATATCTCGACGATTAATTGGAAATTCTCTGGACACTCCTACCAGACGCAGAAATTTTGTCCCTTCTCAAATCAAGTTCAACGATCGCATCAAAAATTTTTAATAAAGTACAAGAATAATAACGTCTGTAAGTGCAATTCTAAACGTTTCGATATTAAAAATTCTATTAAAAAAAGTCTGAAGACTGACATTCGAAGCATTCTCTCTGAGAATAAAAAAAAGCGGCTAGAACTCTTCGTCTCAGAATTTCTTCATCGCTCGATTCCTTCATTATTAACATCAACTGCCGGGACACCCGGTATTTATATTGTATGGAAATATATTTGCATATGCGAAACGTTTGTACACAGATAGGCGGCTGAGTGTGCGCGAGTCTCCCGCCCGATTCGCGAACTCATATACTCTCTCTCCCTCTCTCTCTCTCTCTTTCGCTCTCTCGGCATGTCGGATATATTTTATTTGTATATCATTACGTTTGTCTCCCCTCTCTCTCTCTCTCTTTCTCTTCCCCGCGGATCCCCTTTTCTCGCTCTCGTCCGTTATCTCTTTCTCGCTCTCACGTCGTTACAATATCCGTCCATCTCGCTCCAGCGTGTTTTCCGTTTTCCCTCGTCGCCCGAGCATATCGCCCGCGACTCCTTCCTCGCTCTCCATATTTATTTTATTTTATTATTTTATCCCCCTCTCCCTGCCCCGTCTGCTCGAAACTCCCTCCGCGTCTCGCTTTTAGCCTCGCACGAACGCATACGGACTCTCTCTACCGTTTTATGTCGCGAGAATCCATTTTCTCTCTCTCTCTCTCTCTCTCGCTTTTTCCCCTCCCCCCCTTGCTCTCGTCACTGCGTTACGACGTGCTAAAAAATGAATCGTCTCCACCGAATTTATTTTTCTCATTTTTTTTTTACTTCGCATAAAAGTGTCCTTTTTTATTTTTATATTTCTTCTTTATTTTTTAAATTTATTTCTATATTTATGTTTCTGTATAATTTTTTTGTGTTTTTTTATTAATTTCTTTTTTCACGTGGGTACTTTTTTTGGGGGTTATGATTTTTTGAATGATATTTTTCACTTTTTATTTTAAAATTTACTTGTTAACAAAAAGTGGACTCTTTTTCACGTGCTCTCGTCATGTTGCCACGTGCTAAAAATCGAATCGTCTCTTTCGGATTTACTTATCTTATTTTTGTTACTTGAAGGAATAAAAATACGTTTTTTGTTGAATTTTTATTTATTTCTGTATTTTCTTTCGATTTCGCGGTTTTCGTGTAACGATTTTCTCTCGATATTTCATTTTCATTGTGAGGAAAAAGTGGACGAGGTCTCGTCTTTCACGCATGCGACGCAGTCGCGAAACGTTTCTCTTCTCTCTGCTAACTGTCGTCTCTTTTTTTTGCTTCTTTCTTCCGTTTTCTTCCTTCTTTTTTAGCTCTCATATAGTTTTTTTTCCTTTTCTTTCTTTTATATTGTGTCCGTTCCTCTCGCGCCCGTCGACTGTGAGAAGTGGAGGACATCACTCTTCTTGTCGTATACTTATTACAATATACGCTGTACGCTGAGATACAATACGCGAGCGTACACGTACACCCGATTTTTTCGATGTGTACGTCTATATTAATAGCGAAGAATGGAACTAAGACTTCTCGAGTTTCCCTCCTCGCAGTGAGAAACATATAGAAAAAAAGAAACAACACATAAATCGAGGAACACGAAGAAAATTTATATTTCGAAATTCAAATAATATTTTATCATTTTCTTCGCTCCTTTTTTTTCATAAATAATCATTTATCTTCCGTAGCGCATCATCTCCCGTTCGAATCAGAATTTAATTTCGTGAATAAATTTATTTAATTTCGTAACAAAAGATCATTTGAATGTAAATTTGAATTCCAGTGAAATAAATTTATATTAATTTTTATTGAAATTCTACTGGCCGGGATAAAAAAAATTTCAATTAAATTCAATCAGAGATTTCTTATTGAGAGGATGCTGGAGAAAGAGAATGATTTTTCGTGACAAGAGCGAGGCGAACCGTCGCGGCGCTCGTCGGAGAAAAATAATTGAATAAAATTGACGTTTTTCGTACCGTTAAATTCCCTTTTATTTCCCTCTCTCCTCTCTCTCTCTCTCTTTCTCTTTTTATCTGGCGTCTGACCAAAATTCAATTGGTATCGATTACAAATCGCTAGAGTGAAAATTGCACGAGAACGAGGGATGAAGGGAGAGAAAATGCAGAGGAAAGAAATTTACAGTCGACCGATGTACACTGTAAATTCGATTTCCCGAGAGCCTCATTACAACATTTAATTCCGATGAGTCAACGGCATTTTCATCATTTCTTCTCTCTCGTTTATATCTCTCTTTCTCTCTCTCTTTCCAGTCTCTCCTTCTCTCTTTCGCGATGTTTTTTATTTTTCATTTCGTTGTTTTTCCGCTCATACATATCTCGAGAAATATAGAAAATAATATACCAGCGAATAATATTTCACGATCGGGATACCTCGTCATTCGTATAAGACACTATGCTGAATCATTTCCCGACGCGTAATTTTCATTCTTACGTAAATTCGAGGGACACACACACCTGAATGAATTTTATATCGATATTCATTCTGAATTTTTTTCCTAGAAACAAAAAAAATATTCAGGAAAATTTTCGCTATCTTATTCTTATCTACTAAACAAACGAATTCATCAATAGCAAAAGAAACATTTGTTATTTTTAATTTTTTTTCCTCCATCAAAAAAAATTGTGCACGAGTCTTTTTTTCCTGAGCGATGAACAATGTATTCGGCAAATATACGAAAAGCGACAAACAGGAGAAAAATTTCAAGATACATACGATCGGAGAGAGTCGAGCCTCGAACGTCAGAAAAATGTGTCTAACTCGCATTAGCTCGTATTTATAAAAATTCGAATCGACGTACGTGCGTATAGAGTTGGGTCGATCTGGCTGTAGTTCGGTTAGTCCGGTACGGACCGAGAGCGGGGCCCCGACGTATTTGTGAGGCCAATGCACCCTGGAATGCAATGCTGCAGCAGCCACCAGCAATACCATGTAATATTATATTTTATCGCTTTATTTATTCTACCCTCCCTTGTGCCTCCCCCCCCCCTCCACACTCCTCTCGCCCTTTTTTCATTTCTCTTTTCATTTCCCCTTCCCCTTTTGTTTCTTTCCTTCTCTGTTTATTTCTCTTATTCTCTTTCTCTTTTTTCCCCCCACCAGAGAGCCGCGAGCACGCGTTCGTGCGCACATTTGACTCTCGTATTATTTCTTCCCCCGTATACTCGCGATTAAGTTTGTGTCTGACTCTGGACTTTCCATTTCTCCTCCTTCTCCTCTTACTCTCTTATTCCTTGCCTTCTTCTTCTTCATCTTCCTCTCTTTCGTTTATTCATTTCTCATCCAGAGGCCGCCCACGTTGGCCGCAGAATTCATTAAATTCGTGAAAAAAAAAAACGAAATAAAATAAAAGAGATATAAATAAGCGACACAATATCACTCGTTTATGATTATACTTTCGAAAGTATTGCTTTATTATTTTTTTTCCAAAAATAACGCGGTCGTAAAAAAATTTCGGATATTGCGGACATTCTTTACGATTTTAAACTAATTTGCATTTTATTTTTGTACATCTCGTTGGACGCGCGCGCACACTCCATTTATATTTTTTATTATTTGTGAATATCTTTTTACATTTTTTAATTAATTGTGACACTTCGAGTGCTTTTTTTGTTAAATATTTTTCATTCGGCTCGACAACCCTTGGTCCACGGGCCCGAAGGAGAGAGAAGAGTCTCGAGCGCGTGTCTGGAGGGAGGAAAAGAGAAAGAGCGAGGAACGACGTTTCTCTCGATTCGCATGCTTCCTGCATTCTGTCTCTCTCTCCCTCTCTCACTCTCTCTCTCGTTCTCTCCTTCGGTCCTGCTCATAATAAAGATACACACACATTCATAAAAGATGATATAAAATATGTATACGGGCTTCATAAACGTGTACACATTGTAAAAAACAATTTCCTCTCTTTATTCGAAACGTGCCTCCTCGAGCTGAGTTCTCGCGCTGCATCCGTACGAAATAATACGGGGGACTGAAAAAAAGGGGGAAAAAAATATGGAAAATAAAAAACTAGCACGCGAAAACGTTCCCTTTGGTTATTATTTTCAACGCTGCGCATATCCTTTCGCATTGTCAATATATAATTAAACATTTAATATTTGAAAATTGGAATTTTTTTAAATCCCGGGGTAGAGGCGCACTCAACTGGGTCCCTACTTTTTCACTCGTATCAAAAATATAAGCTCCCTCCTTCTATTATTTATATTTTAATTTTACTCTCCCTCGGCTCGGGTCGCGTTCTCTCTCTCTCACTTTTTTTCCACCCGCCCGCCCTTTTTTTCGTACCAAATTCTTTTACGTTTTTTGTTCAACCCCTACCTCCCTCCGGCTGCGAGATAGACGAGCGAGGGGGGGCCAGCGCGCGGGAGAACGCTAAAAAGCGGCAACTGAATAAATAAACAGTTTTTAATTGCAAACAGCAGCCCGCCTGTCCAGTCTTTCAGCTGGGTAAAAACAATAATTATTGGCTCGGCATGCGGACTTCCCTTCACTATATTTTATATATATACGAACATATTTTTATATACACAGATATACATTTTTTTTCGCGCACACATTTTTATGCGCGCGTACTTCATCGCTATCGCACACACGGGCAAAATCTTTTTCCATCTCACTCACTCACTCACTCTCTCTCTCTCTCTCTCTTTCCCTCGTTACGCGTATATTTATTTATAAGTCGAACCGGTATTTCCGCAACTTTTATTATTGCAATATATTGCTCGATTCTTATTTTCCACATGCGACGCGGAAAAAAACATATTATTGCGCGTATATGAGAGAGAAAAAATATAATAATTCTCGCGCGTAAAAAACGTGAAGGAGAATAATAATACGCTCGTTTTTTCGCGCTCGTTTCGAACTCGAGATCACTCTTCGCTCCTCCGATATTGCATATATCAAAATATTGCATCCCCTCCCGTCCTCCCTTTTGCTGTCCCCCCTCCTCACTCTCTCGCTCTCTCTCTGACTCTGTGTGTCTCTCGAACTTTTTTTTCCCCGCTTGTGCAACGCGGCTATTACGAGATACAAGCCGAGATAAGGCGTCGGGACGATAAGATAATGCGCTCAGGTGAATGCGCCGCGACTCTCCATACAACTCGCAACCGATTACGACAATCATCGTCATTCATCGCGCATCATTTTACTTTCAACGATAAATTTTGCCTGATTTTTATCCAATGGTTAATTCATAAATAATAACTCGATACTATTTATTTTGTATATTTTTTTCGTTATTCACGTTTTTTAATATTTTTTTTCAAATTACGAGGTTTCAGTTTTTTTTATAAAGTCCGATTTTTTTTCTTATCGGGAAATTTATTCATGTGAATTTTTCCTATCTGAATCTGACATTATATTCAGTTTTCATAGCTCTTTGACGATGAAAAGATGATAAAAATAGAGGAAAAAACAGTCTCGAGCCAACGTCAATTCTTCAATTTTCAACATTTTTTATTCATTCTTTGACCAACTATAGACTATAGATTAATCTATTTCAAAATGTCACCGAGTTTTTCGATTCCAATGAACGTATGTAACAGCTGACTGGATTGTGTACACTGAATATATTAACTTTTTTCACATACAAGCTTAATCCCAATTTATTACATAAGACCGCAATGGTAATTATTTTTTAGTAAAAATAATTCAGAATATACACTTCAAATATTAAAAAAAAATATAAAAAATTTTATTTTTTTAAAACTTATCGAATATTCGTTTTCAAAGTGAGTGTTTACCTAGTACAATGTGTAGGGAATTTGGTAAAATTTGGTGATTGCGTTCTTCAGTATCAAATATGGGGATACAATTTCATGGAAATTTTTCTTCCACTTGTTTCTCGAAAAATATGGATATCTACACAGAGTGTGTAAATATCCATACGACGCCTGTGCTTAAACACGTTAATTTTTAAGTTAAATTACTCGAGTACCAAGCAGAAGAAAAGTTTCAGAACATTTTCATTTTCATATTCAGTACTAAAGAAATTCTTCACTGAACTTCATTAAATTCTCATTTTTCAATTTCCCACGTTTTAAACACAGAAATAATAATAAATACGCGAATCAACCTTCTCAAACACATGAAAATTACATAAAAATTTGATATCCGCTACTTTATTAAACAATTTTTTTAATACACATTAAAATTTTTTAAAAATAATTCATTTAGTATTCGAGTTTCTAATATCAATTCTGTCTATTAATTAGAATGAAAAAGAATCTGCGGATAGACACAACATATATTTGTTATTTTTTCTCCTCATTCCTGAGTATATGTTGTTCTTCATTCAGATTGGAAAAGCGTACTTTTCTTTCTTTATCTTTTACGGTCAATATGAAAAATTTATTTAACCAGGTCGAAGGCGGTGGTGAAGAAGGCAAGGGGGAGGAGAAAAAAGAGGAAATTGGAAATTGCTTCGGGTTTACGATTTTAAATATTACGGTCGTTTCGAAACAGAGTCCTCCCTTCCCTCGTTGCGTTTCGACTGGATGGGAAGGGGGAGGGGGGAGAGGGCACGAGGATGAGGTGGAGAAGTACAGGGGAAGGGTAGAAAGTATAATAATCGTTTCAGAAATCGCAATTTCTTTGTCCTATAAAATATAATGTAAGCCAGAGGAAGATTTACATGTTATTGTATCCGCGAGGCTTGTATCTGCGGAATGATAATATTATAATATCGATTTGCCATTCAAATGTGGAATATCAAGATGCTCGGTAGGAAAATGTACACTCGGAACAATGAAGAAAAGAAATCAACCTTCAACCCTTTACCATTTATTTTCTTTCTTTAAAATAAATTTTTTTTTATTATCCCATTTCTTTTCTTTTTGTATATCTATTAACGAGAACTCTCAAAAAAATGAACCATTTTTTCCTCAGCCCTTGTATTTTTCCCCCTGCTTTTTCTTTTATAAAAAAAAAAAGCGGAGTCGACGAAGTTAAATTTTACGATTAAGTACGAGAAAGCGCTCGTCTTGGAGGCTCGACTCTATAAACTTACGCGGCGCACGCAAACTTTTTTCCCTCTCGTTCTTTCTCGCGAATGCGCGTTCGTCGAAACCCGCGCAATCCTACTATAAAATATAATGTCGACACGGCCGGTTATACGAGTTTGCTTTTTCATCCCCTAAAACGTCTCTCATTCTATATAAAGTCTAATTTTTATTTTTTTTACACGCATAAATTACAAAAAAAAGTGGGATACGTTTTTTTAAATTATAAAAAAATACTATTACATACGAAATGAAGAAGCAGAAGAAAAATATCTATACGAAATATAGAATAATAATAAAATAATATAGATGGAAAGTAAACGAAGTATGATTTAAAAAGTGGAATATAAATATTGATAGAGTTTGGGGGAAAAGAAAAATAAGAGGATCGGGGGTTGAGGGGTTGCTCTCTCGCGGTTGAGGAAGAGTATGGAAGTCTGGTGTGCGGTCGAGCCCACGCAAGGACTCGGTATGTCGACCGCCAACGGTGCAGAAACATATTTCTTTATTATTACTTCGTTGGAGCTTATTTTTCTTGGGGTATACTGTCGGCTCGCTGTTGGATTCCACCAATAAACTTTACCCGCGTATATAGAAAAGTATATAACACGTATAGCGATTTCCTCCAACCCTTTTTGTTTCCTCCTATCCCTCCCCCTCGATTTTTCTCCCTCCTGATTTTTTCCTTTCCGTCCTTCCTGACCTCCCTTCCTCCTCCCGGGACAAGCTCTAACCCAGCAACATCCCCTTAGGGGTATAGAAATTTATATGTTTGAAGTCGTTACGCTTTTTATGCACTCGCTACGATACGCCCGGAGCGATATTATTTCAAGAAATATATCGTCAGTCTCTGTTTGCTCTCGTGTCTCTCTTTCCCTCTCTCTTTCTCTCGCTCTCCCTTTTCCGTATGTCTACGCGTATTTTTTTATCTATCCTCTCTCTCTCTCTCTCTCTCTCTCTCTCTCCCTCCATGCTCCTCTCTTTTCACGATACCATAAACGCGAAATTAAGAAAAGTGGAATAAAAACCGCGAGGATGGAAACGCGGGCAAGAAAATTCATCCCCGATGAATAATCAAATGTCGGACGTAAAAGAAAAATCTAATTGGTTAAATAAATTGGCGGGAAAAAAATACATTTCATCATTCCCTGTGTTTTGCAATATTTTTAATAAAACGAACGACACATTTGTTGAAAAATTCGATAAAATAATTTTAGTATTTTAAATTAAACATTTTCAAAAAACAGTTTTTAAAAATACTTCATGATGAAATTTAAAAAATAGTTTAAATTCGTATTTTGCTGGAAGAGCGTGGTAAAATATTTCAAAAATATGTACAATTTCATACCACGGCGCTCCTCGCACAACATTTTTGTTCGATTATTTATTTTCCTGTAATTTAAATTTTCGAGCAAAAACCCAAGAGTTATTTGAGAGCGAATTTCATTCTCGTCCCATTCACAATTTATTTCTGTTCGTGACTGTACACTGGCGTCAGTCTGCCGTTCTGGCTGTTATTATTTGTATATTATAATTTAGATACAATTATATTGGCGTCCTCGTCGCGGTCGTATACGTAGGCGTGCGTGGTGGGGTTTGGAGGACGAGAAAAAAAAAGTTCGGCGGGGAGAGGGAACGAGGGAGGGGAGAATTCTCGCAGCCTCGGGATCTCCTGCCACTTTTCTGTCCCCACTCTATACTCGCCTCACATTTTGTCTACATTCTTTTTTTTCTCTCTCTCTCTCTCGATCTCTGTTTATTCTCGCATTCATTTTTTCCTCGTTTTTTATTCTCTCTCCCTCTCGCTTTCTCTTTGACGCTTCGCGAGGAACGAGAAATTGCGCGCGGTTTTCGAAAAAAATGAGAGAAAGATTTGAGAAAAAAAAACAAACGGAGCGAAAAAAAAATTTCTTTTTGAAAAATTTTACCTTTTTAGCGTATTTTTATCCAGAATCATTTCTTTCATCTTCTTATTCGTTTTTAATGAAAATACGAAGTTTCTTTCACTCGGGTGTTTTTGTATGTCGATTTGTATTTCATTTCGCCTGAATCGGAAAATTGCAAGGTGATTCTTGTCGTCTCGAGTCCTCGCGATTATTTCGCCTCTTGGCGCACACCTTTCGAATTTGAAAAAGGGATTATGCTTTGGCAGTGTAAAAGGTTATCTCGGGCTCGTCGATCAAACGGCCAATGTTTTAGGGTACGATTGAACAAAAAACGCTAATAATGATAACGAGAACAACAACGTGGAAGAGTAATAATAAAAATGGAAAAGGAGGAAGGAAAAATGGAAGAAAAACGAATAGAGGTCCGCTCGCGTTTTATAATTCCTATAATTTAAAGTCCGCGGCAGCTGGTGGCGGCTCGTAATTACTTTAACCAGAAGACCTGAGCTGCTTTGGCTTCTCATGCTATAAAACTTACTATACATCCCTGTCGAATATACAAACGCCCGGCGTGTACTATTTGTACACGGTTTACGCGTGTGAGCGCACTTTCCTCGCAATTTCTCTTTCTCTCTCTGTTTACCCTTTGAATTTGCGACTCGCTGTGACTTTTCACAATTTACGCAAACAGAAACAAATGCGCGCGCCCCGGTGTACGCGCAAATGCGCTAAATATCAAACGCGCATTTCTCGCCTGGATCCGACGTACGTACCCGAAGGAAGAAAAGAACATTTCACAGAGACGAAAAAAATGTCGAACCAAAAGGCCCTTTATGTTCTCCACTTCGTTTTATTTTTATTCGTTACAAACTTAATTTTTTTCCTAATAAATTTTCACGCCCCTTTCGCTGATAACAATTCTACGCTAATTGATCATTTTCTTTTATTTTTTTTAAATATTCACTCTCACTGTTTGCCTGAAAAATTATTAAAATTAAAAGACAATAACGGAATTTATTATCGTTTTTATTTTATATTTTTTAATTTATTTCTGCCCGTTGTCTTTTCCCAGTACACACATTTTTTTTCGAGCCTTCTGTGTATAATTTTCCTCAAACGCGACGAAATGCAAATACAACGGGTAAAGAAATACACGTAATAATAATAACGCGTACTGAATAAATTCTTTCTTTATATTTAGTACAGAGCTAGTTGACTCTTCTCCCCACTTCTCTCGCTTATACTTCTCTTTTTTAATTCTAATAAGAACTGCTAGATTTGCGTTTTTTCTTGCGAGAGCTCGTTTGTCGTGCCTTTGCTCGCTCGTTTCTCTCTCTCTCTCACTCTTTCTCTTTCTTTCTATTCCTACTGTCTCTATTCCCGGAGTGTCGGTGAGAAAAAGAAAAAGAGTCGGCGCTGCGTAAACGCAAAAACAGCGATTTTATTGTTTCTTCCTCGGACAATGGGCCGGAATATTATTTTTAAAAATATATGTGAGGAGAGAAAATATAAGTTTCTTTTTCTCTCGCTTTTTTTTAACGAACCAACGGAATAAATTAACTCGTCGTTTTGCCGGCAGGCAAACTTTTTCGTTCTCGAAACCTCTTTCTTCGTCTTTACAATTATTCAAAAAAAAAGAGAGAGGGAGAGCATGAGAGAGAGAGAGAGAGAGAGAGAGAGAGACAGAAAAAATAGAACAAATAAAATCGAGGAAGAAAAATTATTCGGCCTTTCTTTTCTTCGCTCTCGACAAGTTCGTCCATTCTTTTCCTTCGTTCCCCGAGAAACGAAAAGTTCGTTGGACTGAGAAAATGAAACTTCCCCTGTCCAAAGTTAGTCATTTTTTTTCGCCTCTGAATTTCGGGGTTTCGCGAAAAAAAATGTTTCTCGCTCACAATCGTCGCGATTTCAGAGTCGAGATTTAGAGATTCTCATCTCCTTTATTAATTATTATTCGTCTCGAGATGTCAGTCGAACTTGTCGTAAAAATAAAACCTGCAATACCTGATGTAAATTTTATTAACGCGTTGCGCGCTCGAGACAAACTTGACACATAGAAAATATTCTTAGCTATCTTTTTGACGTCAGAGGAAAATTTCATATCATGAAATTGTCTTCAGCTCGCTATTTATTCAACGTGACAGTTGAAAAATAATATATGTATATATATATATTTTATAATATGGATCTCGAATATATCGCGCTGCCTCGTGAATGATACGTATAATCGCCGAGTGTAAAATTGAATGATTCGTATTTGTGTCTATTCGAAGTTAAATTCGATTCTGCAACGCGCCAAATCTGAATTATCTTTTTCATGAAGCGTGATTTATTCATTTTTTCCTCGGATGAAATTTCGAGGAAGAGCATTGATCGTTTTTTTTAGCACATGAAATAAAACATTTTTTCAGACAAAAAGAAACAAGAGAGACAAAAGGAAAGAATAATTACGAGCAACAAAGAAGTATGAGGGGAAGTTTTTTCTTTACGTGTATTGTGCATATAAAAATGAGAAAAATGCGTGCTACGTCTACACAGAACGATAAACTTTAATGTATTCCGAAATATTAAAATATATTCCCGACCGCCGCGGGACGATATATTTTAACGAGATTGGAACGGAGGAAAGGGATGACATCAGTGACGCTCCCTTCCCACGATTTTTATTAAATTATTTATTATTTTATTCTCGTCTCTAGTAAAAAATTTCTCGATATAGAAATTTATTTCCTCACGAAATTGTCCTCCTTCCGACAAACCGTCTTCTGCAATTAAACAAATTCGTCAATTTATTTTTCTTTCGAAAGGAGGACGGAAATATTTTCCTTCCCCCTGTTTAGTTCTACCTTTCTCTTTCTCTGTATTTTTAACGCACACAAACGTATTTTGTAAAATAAAGACCAGAGGTAACACGATCGATTGATAAACGACAAGGTTACCGGCGATTAAACTATTTAATCAATTATGTGGCATCTGGCGCGTAGGTGAAGCTTGTACACATCCGCACTGAGTAAATTTCGCTCGTGTGCGTTCTTATTCTTGCCGGGATCGTCTGCCGACGTCGATGTGACACGCGAATACGTGTTTCTACTCCAATACGTACGCGATAAATTATTTACAGGGTGTCCTAATTTTTCTTATTTTCTTAATCAAATTTTATCAAAAATTTCTTCAAATAGTTTTAAAATATCGTGAATTATTCATCCACACTCAGGAATTTCTGTTCATCAGTTTTTTCAAGAATTCTTTCAAACGTCAAACATAATTTATTAACATCGTAAAATGTATTTTGTCGGATGATATTTCTTAGAAAAAGTCTATGCATTGTTTCTATCACATTTTTAAAATATTCAATTTTTTTTTAAACGAAATATATTTATCGCTCACAAATGTTTCTAGTCGTTGACGCCGTGTAGTGTCTTCGTAGCAGTCCGTACATTATGCAATTCGCTAATACATGGATGCGAGAACGTAAAAAAAAACAAAAATGTGCTCTTGTGTGTCTGTACGAGAGGAGGCGGTGTTCCAGATAGCGTAGGAGATGGCAACGCGTGACGAGAGTTACGATGATAAATTGTTTCAATACGAAGAAGAGAGGAGTATAAAAATAAATATGAAAAAATGTACGGAGGAGAGGGAGGAGAACAAAATTCTTGTGAATAATAGCTGGCGCATTAAAGCAAGAGAGAGAAAGAATGAGATATAGAAAAGAAAGAGAAAAGGAAGAAAAATCTATGTACACGTTATTTCATTTAACAGACTATTTATTTTCGTGCAATCATAATTCACAGTTTTTCAAGTTTCTGCGCATTTCCGCCTCTTTGAGAAGATCGATAAATTTGTAGTTCCCAAGAATTCGATCATGCGAGGAAAAACCCAAGAATATTCTTTTTTAAAACAATAATCAATATAATTAATTTCAGTAGGAAAAAGACTGATACTCAAAACATATAGAATTACCATTTCCTCGAAATATCGATTAGAGATAAAAAATAATATAGAATCGAATATATAAATATTGAGAATATAATCAATACGTATTTTCTTGTCTAACCCTTTTTTTTAACCGATGAGTAATCGTTGAGTTCGAAGTTTTTAATAATGCTGAACTAAAGGGTGGCGAAGAGTAAGAGCGGGAAAATATGTGCGTATGAGACAATAAAACGGTAATTCTATAATTTATTCGAAAATCTGCTGAGGGGAGGGGAGGGAAAGCGAGAATATCGAGTGCACAGTTGGCGTCAATATATCATCGGGCGCATCTGCCTATCGAAAAACGAACGAACGAGATGCGTTTCAATATGTTGCTAGACTGTATATAATAAACACATACATAGATATATGAGGGTGTATTTACGCACGGATAAAACTTTACAGAGGTGTCCTCGAAATGCCCGATTTCTATATAAATATTGGTAGGAAAAGTGATGTCGCCCTCGCCACGAGCGATCCTCGTCCCCCCTTTTTTCCTCGTCCTCCCAATTCGCAGCACGCGTTAACGCCACCAGATACACAAACGGTACGATATTCCTCCTCGCTCTCCCTGCTCCCTCGACGAGGAGCCACCGGTTTATATTCGTTCACGTGCCAGAGGTTACGTGCTCGCGCTTTCATACCTCGACAAGTCGTTTCTCAATTTTTGCGTGAATCATCCTATTTCTTTTCAAATTGGGATATTTTTTGCTGTATATCAGTATGGAGAGGTATATGCTTGAAATTTTCCAGAATCGGGAAATACACAAAATGTCAATGTAACTAATATTGAAGGAAGATTTTTTCACGCATGGTAATGCAATTAACTTTCGAGTCACAGTGAGTGTTGCAAAAATTGTTGACAGATTGTGAGAAATGTGTAGTTACGAAATCGAGCTACAAAAATTGGTAAATTTGAGTAAAATGCGAAACCTGCATTATGACGTCATAAGGCTGGTACTCCGATTCAGAAAGCTCAAAGCATATACATAGACTGTTTCGAAATGTCATACTATGATAAGACCACTGCTACTAGAATTAATATAGAGAAATTCAGAAATACCAAGTTTGAGAATGTGTAATCAATAAGATGATGATATTTATTGAATTTTTGATAATTTGGGACGCAAAGGGTAAAAGCGATTTATTTTGGCTTTAGGCGGAAATTGCCCTGTACCTTTCTGTACTAGATTGTATATCTTTCATTAACCCAATGGCAAAGCCTCCTCACACAGTAAACATGATTACGTTATAAGTATCCTATTTTTATCGAATTTGAAACTCTTTATTTTTAGAAATGTTTGTCATTGCCATCTAGAAATAGTAGGCGGGCCTATACCTTCATAATCGAACCCTCGTCAGGGTGGCGTTATTATGCATACCAATTGTAATTCGTCATTTGTCAAACAAAAACTGATTAGGTTTCTATATTTATTTTATGTTTTTAACAATAATTATTATGCATAATTTCTGAAAATTCCTCACCCAACGATGGGCCGCATGTCTTTACAACAAAACTTCTATCAAATGACAAAGTAACAATTGTTAAATCAAGAGAGAATATCTAGTGAATGAACAGAATAAAAATCGAAGGCAGTTAGTTTTCGAACAGCCTGTAGTCAGGGTAAACTTAGAGAACCGCATCGATGTCGATGGCCTTTCGGTATGTTGAACGTTGGCCGTGAGGGGTGATAGGATAGGAAGGATAGAACGGCCAGAAAAAAGTATCGTGACAGGGAAATTGGAGAACACATTATGTACTATTTTGTCCGATGAATATTTCTCGTTGAGCGCATTGATGATTATAAGAATATATTATACACACAAATCCACGGCTATTTATACGAGTGCCACGTGTTTTGCTGAGAATATCTGTCTTTGTCTCCACGTGTTTATAAACGGTAAAGCCCCGAGTGGAACAATAATTTGCAACAACCGTTCAACTTTGCATTTTCCCCTGTAAACCGATCGCTCTTCGATATACATATTTATCCAGATATTTATGTGCGCTTCTCGCCCCCAAAAAACCGACGTATACCAACATTATATTTTATACCTCCGCGTTTCCGGATTTGCCCACAATAAAGAGCATTTAAACGTTTCTACTCCTCCACTCGGCATTTAATCGACAAATTTATTTTACTGCCTGATTCGGTTTTATCATTTTACCTCGCTCTCATAATCAATCCGATAAAACTTTTTCATTTATACCCTTTTATTTATTTTCCTACGTTCTGCCATTTAGTTTGACTTCACTCATTTATTGATTCAAACTTTTTCGATGTTCATTTCAATTTCAACTTTTTCTTCATTTAATTTTTTTTTCTTTTTTCGAAATATTCTTTGCTAATTTTTTATTCCGTCTCGTTCTTTCTTCTGTTTATCGTGTACACAAGAAAGCGAGAGGGAGAAAAAAAGTCTCGCCAGGCATGAGCAATCCGTAATTTCGCGTATCCACCATTAGCACGTCCGACGTGGTCTCTGATGTAAATTTACGACTACCACTTGATTGGGTTCAACGTACCCGGTTGTATGTTTCATCCTCATCCTTCCTTTCTTCTTTTTCTCGCTTTTTCTCCCTCTCTTCCTCTCTCTCTCTCTCTCTCTTTTTTTATACGCAGTCATCGCTTTTTTCCATTAATGTATGACGCTGCGAATCTCGTGATCTTTTTCTTCTCAAATTTGCCAGTTTTTAAGGAGAGAGGATAAAAAATACTCTGTGTATCGCGTGAATTCACCGTGCTCATTTTTTCCCGTACTTTCATCATTTTTTTACGTCTTTTTCTCTCGGACGAAATTATTTGCGTTCCGTAAAAAAAAAAGAAAAAAAAAATTCGATGCAAATCCCATTCCTTTGCTCCCGATTCTATTTTTTCGCAGGCTTTAATTTTTAAATTAATGGATTAGCCCGTCAATATAGCGAGATACCGAATGCACGACACGGACCGACATTCTTCAATATCGGAGAGGAAAAACACGAGAGGGAGAGAGAAAATTCGCGGGAAAGAGAGAGAGGAGAGATATATTCGTATTTATGCGCACGGGGGCAAAAAAAAATGCTCATCGGGAATGTCGATACGCGAGCGAGAGTTCGGAGGGTTGCACATCAACCAGAGCCCACGCACACTCCTTTCCGCCACTCTTATATTTCTCGCGAAGCTCCACGTTAGCCCGCAAAGGTACGCGAGCTCCGTGTACGCTAATGGACTACCTCCGTTGCAAACAATTTTTGTTTTTACCTCTTCCCTCTCCCACCCCTTTTCATCGCTCTTCATGCCTCCTATCTATTAATGTACATCCGAAAATCAGTCAAAAATCTATATACGGATAAAATCTAGACAAAAAAAAAATAAAATGAGAATATTTATTGATAAAAAAATGGTGATAAAAATGCACGGTTGTAAAATTTAGTAATAAAAATGTACATAAAAAAATTTGTGCACAAAAACCTAGACACAAGATCTCTGAAAAAATTCAAAAAAAAAGAATGATATATTTTAAAACGGAATAAAAACTTTAATTGTGGTGAAAAGAGTGAGGATGCGTGTTCGACGAGCGTGAATAAAAGAGCGATGATTAAAATTGTATACTATATACACATGAGGGATATTTGCGTGTCTGTGTGTGTCTTTGGCTAAGAAATGCACGGTCGTCATGATCATCGTCATCGGACAAGCCTTCGGGCACCGCGACTGAGTACTGTGATCGGTAAAACAACGAAGAGAGTAAAAAGTGCAAGAAGGGCGGTGAAGAGGACGAGGGAGCAGGAGGGAGGAAGAAAACGAACTGAAACAAAGAGACGAAGAATAGGCGCATGAAGGATCCGTAAAGGGAGGAAGAGAGACAGTCGGACCGCACGCACCGAGCCACACGGCGATTCGTATGTGGAGAAGGAGGAGAGGAAAGAGAGAGAGAGAGAGAAGAAAAAACGTGTCGTTGCGTGCGGAGGAAAATTGTGCAGCCACGAAAGTGTGTGGCGAAGGAAAAAAGGGGACGAGGGGCAGGAAGCAGGGAGATGCGTGCCGCTGGGCAAGAGTAAAAAACCGGAAAAATATGTCATCGTTTCATCGACAGTCATCAACAAAAAGAGAAACGGGAGACGAGGAAAAAGAAATTGTACAATGGGAAAAGAAAGCGTCGATAGTCATCGAGAAAAATAATTTTTGAAACAAAAATAAAACATTGATTATATATTTTATCATTATATTTTATTTTCTATACAAATTAATTCTTCATTGATTTATAATTGTAAATTAGTCAATAAATAGTGAAAACAGGTTTCTCTCATTTTAGGACGTCATATCATAAAAAAACTAAAAATTAACTCACAAAAAGTTATACAAAAAAGAACCAGAAAAGTAAATCATTCGAGATAACGAGAAACCGAAATGCATCTGCAATGCAAAATAATATGCATCGACATGAAATTTAATAAAATCCCGGAGAATCTGATTTCAAAGAAAATGATATAGAAAAAATTAACTTGTACATGATAAAGAAAAAAAGGGATTTTTTGTCTCATCGTTCGGGTACGTATAAAAATGGTGTTTTCATGTAAAGATTGACTTGAGTTTGGTTGCGTTGCGTTGATGACTGGTAATCGTACCCTCGAGCGATTTGTATCCCCTCTCAGAGATATTTCTCATCCCTGCTGGCTCTCTTTTCGTCTCGTACCTCAGCATATTCAGCGTATGCCGATGCATGCGGAGTCATTGTGCGTTGCTCATCTCGGTGTATTGTCATCCGAAACAATGATTTCATAAAAATACATGACGAGGGTAGAGAATGAAGGGAAAACGAGCGGAGAGTGGGGGGGAGGAAAGACTCGGAGTATTGCGCCCGGTACGCGTTTCCAATGACAGTTTTACATGTGCACGCGTATAAAAAAAAGAGAAGGAGAGAGAGAGGGAAGAAAGAGAGAAGAAAAAGGAGAGAAAAATGCAGATACACGTGTATTGAGGATGCTCGAGGCTTTTTTTTTTCCCTATGTGCTTTACGGTTAGACGCCGATGCGCGCGCGATTGGAAGCGAGGAACGTGAATGCCCAGGTTGAAAAGTACGCGGGAATGATGACGATCGAGCAGCCAGTTATCCGCGAAAAGAGCGGGGAACGGGGCGACGAAGGAGGAGAAAGGAGAAACGGAAGAAAGAGGAAAGAAGCCGGGGATGCGAAAAAACAAGGGAAGGAAAGAAAGAGAGAAAGAAACTGAAATATTCGAGTCCATCGTCATTCATTTTTTTTTTCAATTTCTCCGCGTCATTTCGAAATTTTTTATTTCCCCTCTTTTTCCTCTTTCATTACGCTTCCTCTGTTTTTTTTTTGCTTTTCAACGACTGCACTTTTTTTCGTTCTTTTATTACACGCAGCCGCGGAATGGGACGATTATTATTTTCTCAAAATAAAAGAGACATAAGCGTGGAGGAACTTCAGAAAAAAAGAGCAGTTATACTTGTGACAGCCGAGAACGATTGGAAAATATTCTGAATAATGAAATAATATTAAAATAAAATAATGTACGAGAATAAGTTAGGTGAGAACGCTCGCGACAGTTTGCATTTATTTTAATTTCAATATCTGGTCTCGAATCGTATTCCCGATTAAAAATTTCATTTATATATCCTCCCTTTTGTATTTATATTCGTACGAAAATAAATTTCCGTATGCGTATGCACTCTCCAAGATGTAATATAATTATCGACGGCGATACATGTATAATCGGCTCCGCGCTCTGTGCTCGAGCACGACGATTATTGGAATTAATAATTCTTCTGATTACGTCGGCACATAAGTCTGGATGTGGCGAATACGTACGCGTATTAAAAATATGTACACGCGCACACATTCCACCATTTAAAAAGTTATTATTGCCTATTGCGCGCAATTCAAGCGGTAATTTATTTTTCCTACGTTGCAATAATAGTTGGAACCAACACGAGCGCGGACTCGAGTGTCACTTTTTTCCACACACATGAACTTTTTTTTCTATCAATTTATTTCTCTGTTTTTTTTTTCGCCTCTCGTACATTTGTGTGCATCCGGAAGATACGATTCCGCGAATAATTTATTAATATTGCGTTTTACATAGTTGATGAAAAATATAAGGAGTGGAGATAAAACGTGCCACGTGGATCGAACGTCAGTCGAGCGTTTTTCTTCGTCGGAAGGTCGCGCGATCTTTCGCCGAGATCGCGACACTCGATGTCGAAAGTTTTTCACGATCGAAAAAGCGAGAGTCGGAAAGAGGAATGAAAAGAGAGAGAGTAACGAAGTGGGAAAGGATCAAGTGGTCCTTTTCCTCGTGCTTCAGCGAGTCGCCTCGAGGTGGCACAATTTTTTCTTTTTATTTATCTCCCTCTTTCTCTCTCTCTCTTTGTCTGTCCCATCTCTTACGTTCACGCTCTCTATCTCTCGAGTTCTGAATTCGGTGATATCTGGCAAGAGGGAAAAGAGAGAGGATGAAAAAGGACGAAGCGAGAACAAGGACTCTAAAAGGGTATAATGTAGAGTGGAAGGGTAGGAGAGTCGCGTGGGCTAGGGGCGTTTTTCGGCGTTCGGTGAAAGCCAGCACCGCTCCGAGCCGCGAGAGCAACAGGTTATAGTTTTTGGCGTCCTCACCTCTATCTCTTTCCTTCTCTCACCCTCCCGACACTCGTACACGCGCCGGTTTTATACCTTGGACCTCTCTCTGCCGGAATTCTCTCTCGTGATCCTTTCTCGCCCGACGTTTGCTTCGTTCCATTCAAACACTCTCCCCGATTTCTCTCTTCTCGCCTCGAAAGTCTACACTCTCCCGTTCGGGAACTCTCCTAAGATTAATTTGACGCTTCGAGCTGTCGATTACGGAACGTTTCGTGATAAATTAGCATTTTTTTTTCTATACACGATTGATTTTTTCCATGAATTTTCAATTCAGGGAAAAAAATGACGGGAATGAAAATTCATGGGATATATACGATTCGAGTAAAAAGTTACAGAGTCGAAATTCAACGAGATAGAAAAAAAAAGTGAGAGAGGAAGGGTGACGCGGAATAAAAAAAGAGATTGAAAACAAAAAACCAATATCGCCGTTATTTTAATCCAACGCGCTGATGCAATTTCGATTAATTGGCAATGCGATAAAAAAAGAGAATACAACGAGAATTTTTAACGGGGTACGTGGGGGGGGGGGGGGGGCGGGGGACGGGGTGGGGGGGGGGGGCTTGGGAACCGAAACGAATTTCGACGCGAAATAAAAACGCATTCCGAAGCTGTCGCGGAGGTGGGAAACGGCCATCGGCAGGAAAAAGAGCGCGAGAAAGAGAGGAAGGAGAGGAGAAAAACCTAATTCCCGAGAAAAAGAAGGAAAATCATGCCGACGAATTCTCGATGCCGCGGTAATCAAATTTTGAACTTGCCATTCAGCGAGAAAAATAATTTCAATTGGCGTCACAAACATTGGTGCATCCTGCCGCCTCATCCTCGTCCCGCTATTCCCAATTTTACACATTTTTTTCACGAGTTACCCCGCCGAACAATAGAACTCGTTCCCTCTTGTCGCGTTCGCGTGAATTTATTCTTTTTTTTTTTGATGGCATAGAAAGCGAATTTCTCGTCGAGCTGCAAATCCCTCAAATCAATCTTTTTTTCATTTTATTCCTATTTTGTTGTTATTATTATTATTATTTTCCACAGGCATGTGTATTAAACAAAATCAGATCTGAATTGACGATACGCGAGTTTTCTCTCCCCCTGTCCCCTCCTCACCGCCCTCTCACGGCTCTCTGCACGCTGCTAAAATATCGACTGGCATAAATCACTCATAAATGCAATCTCGAGATTACGGTAACGGTACGAGAACGATTTATGAAGTTTCGCGAGAGAGGGAAAGAGAAAAAAGAGCGCGCTCTCGCGGTGCAGGAAAGAAGAAAACGCGAGAGAGATCGAAAATGAAAAAATAAAAAAAAATAAAAAAAAAATAAACGAAGGGAAGATAAAAAATAAAACTTTTTTATACTTCGAGGAAAGAGGAAGAAAAAAGAACTCAACTTTTTTCATCGCATCTCGCTTTTCTCTCAAATTCTCGCGATAGGAGAAGAAAAAGCGAGAACGAGGGCGAGAGGTCCGATAGGAATAAGCGTTTTTGGCAAGACTTTCACGGGCTAAGCGCTCCGTTTGGCCCGCTGATTTCCACACTTTTTTACCCCCATTATTGCTATTGCTCCTGGTATTGCTTTTGTTATTACTATTATTATTATTGTTGTCGCTATTATTATTATTATTATTATACTTTTGGGCTTACACGTGTACGGTGTAGGACAAAGAGAGCTCTCGTTATCAAAAGAGAGATAAATAATAAGAGATGCAAGTGCAGCAGGAAAACTTTGCTCTCTCTCTCTCTCTCTCTTACTCTCTAGTGCTTGAAGTGTCGTTCTCGAGAGCGAAAAACGTGCGAAAAAAAATATTTATGATGAGAGCAAAAGACAAGAGAGGAAAGAGAATGAGAGGAAAAAACGTAAAACGTGAGATAGAGCAAACGAACGTTGATAAACAAAAAGGGAAAAATAAAGGGGGAGAGGGATAAAAGAGAAACGGTGCATCGTGAGAGTGCAGAAAAAATCGGGAAAAATAAAAAAAAAATTGCGACGGAGGGCGAGAGAGACGGTGGCGAAAAAATAGGAAGGGAGAAGCGACGGATGAATTCGGGGAATTCTTCGTATGTTTTTTCCCTACCGCGTCCTTTTTTTTTTTGTTTTCTCGTCGTTACACTCTTCCCTCTCCGTCGCTCTCTCGTTGTGTGTTATTTGCTTTATGGAATACGCCTGTTACAGATAAATATAATGGGCATTCATCGTCGCGTATTGTGTCCTACGGACGCCGCACAGAGCTCTCTTGGCGAGCTCAGGCTTTTACATTTTTTTCATCCCCTTTTCAACCCTCTCCCTCCCTCCCCGCCGCCCGTGAGTCGAGAGATTTTTTTTTTTTTCGTCCCGCCAGAAACGACACACGAGCGAGCAGAAAAACCACCACGACGAAACATTTTCAAGCCTCCCTCCCGCCTCTCTCTTCCGCGGACTCGCTCAACGTCGAATGAACGACGTCGTCACCCGTTCTTCCCTCTCCCTCCCTCCAACTTTTTTTTTATTCCTCATTTTTTGGAATTTTTCCAGTGGCGCCCAGCATTGTTTCACGGTTTGTCATTGTTGTGCCACTACCGAGAGGGCCAGGGGCCTGAAAATCGAGGGTATGCAAACTCGCGCGAGGTGCGAGACGTGTACAGCGAAAAAAAAATACGAAATACAAGAATAACAAAAAAACGAGTAAAAAGCGAATTGCGGGGCGATGCACGCGATGTGGAAAAAATTGGGTTGCGAAATTCCAAATTGAGGATTTTTCTTTTTCGAGTAATTTTTCAAATGAATTTTTGGAGATTTTTCAGACGTCGGTCGAGAGGAAGAACATTCAGGAGAGAGAATTCTCGTTTGTGAAAATCATTGCGAAGAGGAAGAATAAAAATGAATCCTGATGACTGTCGATGACTTCGGGCGTTATCGATTCTTTTGGCATCGTTTTATACGGAAAACTAGACGCGAAAAAAAGAGTCTCGTCTCTTGCAATATTTTTCCGCGCGATAACTCCGCGGCTTGATTTCTGCATTGAATCGAAAAGAATGATTTCCGATTTATTTTTCTGTCTCAGTCGGTAAAAAGTGAGAAAAAGGGGAATCTCGTTAGAACGAACTTTTTCGGAATCATCGATGAAAATGATTTTCTCGTTCGCTTCGTACAAATGACAGAGAGCACTGGAAAAATCGTAGAGACGAAATCCTGAAAAAATGAAGTTTCGGTAAATTGCGATATCGCGAAATTTAGAGACGGAGAAAAATGGCGGTAAATTTGAGTAGCGATATTTAGGTGAAAATTTAGTCAATGCGCGATAGAGTCGGTTATCTCGGTCACGTGTTCGTTGGATTTACGAGTGGCGATATCGGAGCCCGATTTTCTGAAATAATCGTCATCGATGGAAGGGTGAAAGTGAGCGAAATGAAGGATCGTAGATAGGCGGACCATGTAGATGGGGGAGGGTGGGGGGGGGGGGGAGAAAAAGAGCGGCGGTGAGGAAGGAAAAAGAGGAAAAAAATGCAGATAAATAAATGGAGGAGCGTCGGGTTTTGGTCTCGTTTTGATGGCATGTATCCCCGGTAGGACCGACCGGATCATCCGTCCGTTTCGGCAGTAACCGTTGAACGTAAACATAAAGTCCTGAAATGATAAACGCAACGGGGATATTTAATGGCGTGGCCATTTCACCCACAATCGGTCGGGGACACAATGAGACTTTCCGAAATCCACCTCCCCTAAAACCTTCAGTGAAATCTATCTTTTATTTATTTTGCGAAATTTATTCAGAATTATTCACAAACGCAAAAGAAAAAGATTTTTTACATAAAAATTTATAATTCGATCATTTTAATAATTTAAATCTTTTAGGAATGAAAATTTTTTTGAGTTCAACATATTGGATATCTGTACTTTATATCAGTACTCTGTAATGATTGAAAATTTTGAATTTTCTATGCACCAAAATTTATATTTTGATTATGTTAAGTCTTGTTTTAAAAATGACTAAAAAACGTTTATTCGTTAAAAATTAATGAACAATAATTTATATAAAAGTATATTAAACAGTAGTCTGTTTTTCAATGTACTATTTTTTTGGAAACATTTATTTCATGGGAACTTGAAAAGAAACAAGTTACGTGCTATATCGGACTATGTAGGGGAATTTAGAGGTAGTTTTCCTGCTCGATCGCTGATTTCTCGTATATGAGAGCAATCGTACGATTCGAGCGAGCCTATCTTTCACGTCGTTTCTGTCGATACTAAAATCGTATTCATCATTATATCGTTCTCTGTGGGGAAGTCCGGCGAGGGGGATTCCGGCTTGTTCGCTCGCTTGTGTCACCAAAAATCTTACGAAATTCATTTTTCATCGATTCAGTATTTATCAATACATTTTTTATCCCTAAAATAAGAATAAAAATAAAATATTCCCAAAATAATGCGAATAAAAAGAAATATCGTGTGGACCAATTTGACGTTTCTCTTCTGTTTTTCGCGTTCATTTCACGTTTATAACTCTCAGCTGGACAGGTACGTTAAACTCCTGTCCGTTTTATGATTGAATCATTTATCTATTCATGAAAAACGAAAGGAAAATACGCAGGAAAAAAACGAGGATAAATACAGTGGTGGGAGGAGGAGAGGGTAAAAAAGGAAGAAATCAACGAGGAAGGTGCATATATGCGTGCGTGCAGATACACGACGATATTTTGGATGGATGGATAGATAGATTTGATAGGGAAAAGATTTATCGGCGGGGGGTGGAAGTGCGCGTTGGTCGGAGAGAAACGCACATATTTTCCGTCGTTTTCATACGGATGGCGCTCGTTTCGAGGGAAAGAGGGAGATGGGGCATGGCTTTAAAGCCTCGTCACCGAATTCTACTACGAATTCGATAGCTTCGCTTACACGGCCCTTCAAAATTTACGAATTCCACGGGAATATCTGCTCCTATGAATACAATACGCCCGGTCATCGGGACTTCTCTCTCGCCCTCTCTCGCTCTCTCCCGGAGAATAGGGTGGGAGGTTTTTGGGGTTTAAAAGGGTGGTTTTCTCTCCTCCCCGTGGCCGGCAAACCGCACGTTGGGAAGTATTGTACACGCGTGAAAGAGCGTTCTCTCTGGCAACGTGCCTCTCTCTGCCTCTCTCTCTCTTCTCGACGGCGTGCACCCTTTCCTTCCGATTTCATTCCTCTTCCGACCCCTCGCAGATCCACCGGGCAAGCTCGTAAAACGAAAACGAACGAGAATCGAACTTCCACCCCCTACTTTCCCCACGCACACGCTCGCAGAAATCATATGTGTATTCGACACCAAATTTTTTTTTTCTTCCTCCCCTCCCCCACTCTTTTTTATATCCAACGATCAAAACGTCGGTGAATAAAAAAATATCTTTTTTCAAATTACGAAAAAATATTCTCTCAGATATGTCGGCGTTCCGAGCAGATACGCTTTTTTACGAGCGCACGATTTTTTCGGACTCGGCCGTTTTCATTGTCTCTGACTTCTTTGTCGTTGCGAAAGGACGATCGGGGCCGGGTTCACTCTTTATTGGCTCGTCGTTTATTGTCCAAAAGCGCATGGAAGATTTCGAAAAATGATATTTTTTGACGTTTTTATTGTTCGATGAAAAAAAAACCGCGTGTGCAGTCAGTGATGAATAATTTTAGAAAATTTTTTACGCATCCGAGTGCGTTCGCTGGAAAGAAAGTGAAGAATTGATTACCTCGCATTACCGTGCAAGTAATATTTGCATTCCACTCGTAGGAACAACTTACGTATACATCATTTTCCATACCTTTCTACCCCAGCTCTCGGACTTCTTTCTCGTTCTCTCTTTATTCTTTCTCCTTACGTCAGTCACTCTCGAGCGCTTTTTCACCCTTCGCCAGCGGACGTGACCCCTTTTTCTCGCAATTGTCCTGCGTATTTTTCCGCTTCTTTTCTCGATACTTTGGCCCGACGCACGACACGCGCCGCGCCTCTCTTACCGAGAAAACCTTTTTTCATCAAAGCGCGAAAGGTACGAGAAAAAAATGACGATGATCACGAAATCGTAGCTCGAAAATAATCAAGAAAAATGAAGAGAGACTCTTTTTTTCCCTTTCTCTGTTCCTTCGTACCTCGAACAATATGCTGACCAGCTTGTAAAATCTTTCGTCAATATTGAATCTTCGGGAATCGATCTGGATAATACTGTAGGAAGATTGCTCGAGAGGAAATCTTTTTTCCCGTTTGCTGTAGTCCTCGTGAATTCCGCCACTCGGCGGTTAATCCAGAAAAGAATTTCCTACGATAAGAACGGAAAAAAAATCGAGAGCAAACAACTCGCCGAGTCCACTTCAAGCTTTTATCGTAACGATCCTCTATGAAATTCTAAAGAAACCGACAAAGACTCGAAGATATAAAAACATGTAAATATTGTTTAAGAACAATATATTTTGATCTTTTCTGTATTTTTGAATGATTTTACATTTTTTATAATTAATTGTAATGTTGTTTAAAATCATGAAAATCTGAATCTCAAGAGATGAATGGTCGGATTCGAGAAGATTGTAGTAAACAACAATAGTTGAAAAAAATAAAAGAAAAAAGTACGTAACTGTAAATGATGAATGCCAGATACGAGGGAGCCATTGAAAAAAATAAAAGATGTTTAAGGGATCGTAAAACGCCTATATGACTTTTGCAGCATTTTCTTTTCATTTTTTTCTCTCCTCTCTTCTTGTATACGTAATAAATGCTTGAGACGAGAGTCACACACTACCGGAATCAGAATAGCTAATACGGTTTTTCCTCTTCTCCCTGTCGTGAGTACATTTAACAAAAAGCGAGAGAAAAAAACAGACAAAAAATTCAGTGCGTTTTCACGTACGGAAAAGGTAGCGTTCCTGCTGAATTCGCTGCGCACAAGTTTCTGGATAATATTCCACACTCGAATGATACTCCCATCCACATTTTTACTGCGCACACTTATTTTTTCCTTTTTTATTCGTATCACTTGCACATTTATTCGCGTGCACGCGTGTGTCACGCATCGTTGCACGCATTCTCTTCAGTATGAGATACGTCGAATCCGTAGACGTCTCGAGATTTTATTTATTTGTAATACATTAATTTATCACGTATCTGCACTCCACGGTAATATAAAAAATTTTATTAAAAAGATTACGAGCAGCGAAAAACATTTCAATTTTTTTCCAGAAACTCAGGTGACAAAAAATACAATTTTTTATACTCGCGTATAGTACAACAAAAGGGAGCGTCAGAGCGAAATAAAAATATTGCTATAAAAACAGTAGGTAATAATGAATAATAAGTTTCTTGGTGTACGTGTAATTTTTTCTGCCTCGATATAAAAATTTTCGATTAATTTCGAATAAATACTCTCGTATCAGGCGCCAGTATACGATTTGTGTTATTGTATGCGTGTGAGTAAATTAAACATATAATATACACAAGATTTTTTGTTCGTACATAATAACACTCTGTAGATTTATTTACAAACACTGTTCTTTGAAAAAAAGGGAATTTATCATACATAACCTCACAGTCACAAATAAAACTGATTTATGTTTCCAGCTGGCGTATCATATTAAAAAATGAATATGATTTTATTAAAGAGAGAGACTTCATTGTTATCATTCATAATATTGTAAAAGAAATTAATATTTAATACACGTTGTTTTTAAATAATTATTGCGGACACTTTTAAAATAAATTATGTCACAATACTTTTATACACTCACGAGATCAATTCTCCACATTTTTCTTCAGTCCAAGAATAAACGATAAATCCAATTTTATTTATCGGGAATCGTATACGAAAAATTCGCACCCCTTCTTATCACAAGATAAAAGGTTTCGATCGTTCTTCCTATTTTTACACGCCGAGGTATAAGAAAAGGAGATTCAAATACGTTAGCAGGTGTATTCTGAACTACGAAACACTGTAAATATTTTCGTACTGCATGTATCATCAAAACCGAAAGATAAATAAAGCGAGATGCTTCAGTACTATGAAAGGAACGTAAATAACAATATGAGACTGTTAACGAATACAGTATTTTATATAGATGAAAATTTCCGAGATGTTTATACACAGTATACACATTATTTACTTTGTATAATATTATAGCAATGTATGTACAAGGTAACAGAATAAAATATAACCTGCGATATTTTGCAAAATCACGCTGGATTTGGTTTGCCATGTCACTATTTTCAAAATAATCTCGTGGAAATCTTCACCTTACATGATTGTGGTATAAATATCTGTGTATATAGGATTTCCAATTTTAATGGAGCCAAAGATTGCGATCGAACGTGAATGACCAAGCTTAAGAGTAAAATTACAAGACGGACATTCAAGGTACTCGATCGATGCTATTCATCTAATCGAACGGAATTTATCAATTTTTCATAGTTCAATTATTCAATATTGTGGAAGAAATTCATAAACAAATAAAATCATGAGGATTAATAAAAAATATTCTTTACGGATTTTTCTTCTTACATCGAATATCTGAAAATTTTTGTTATATTGACGTTTATAAAAAGATTATTAATAATAAATAATTATAACTTTCAATAGCAACCTTAAAAATTGTATGAGAAAACGATTTTGAAAAAGTAGCAAAAAAGTAATAAAAAAAGTAACATAAAATCTGATGCCCGTAAAAGGCTTCGTATTTCCGATGAATTTTGTCCATACTAACGTGCTTCGTGGCTTATTCAAATGAACGGCAAAAATCATCCCTTGCACTCCTCGAGGGTGGAAAGCATCCTTTTCTCCCTCCGGCGTGAGCCTCTCCTTGTGCGGATCTATATTGGTTATATTTAAATGGATTTAAAACCCCCGTCGAGATATACGAACACTCCAGTATCCTCTCTTTTACCCCTCGACCCGGCAACGAGAAGAGAGAGACAGAGAGAGGCAAAAAAAATAAAAAAAAGGGGGTGAGAGGGCCAGAGTCCTACTGGCAGCCACTCGACCCTCTTTTTTCCCCCTTTTTATTTTTGCTTCATCCTCCGCGGCTATAGAAACAAGAGAAAAAGTAATATTGTTCATCGCGAACGTCGGGAAACGGCGGAAGAGGACGAGGATAACGCAATTTGTTGAAATTCTATATATTTTTTTTTTCTTATTATTATTTTATATTTTACGGAGAGTCCCCTATCAAATTGCAATTTTTCCTACCCTCTTCATTTCTCTCCCAATTTTCGTTCTATATTTTCAGCAATTTCTCCGAGCTCTTTTTTTCATATAAATTAATTACAGAACATCAGCACATTTTTTTCATGCTTGTCAAGATTCTCCTTCTTTCTTTTCTTTCTCTTTATCTAACAATAAGTTGATTACACATTTTCAGCAAACTTTTTTCATGCTTGTAGTTTTTTTTTGAAACATTAATCGTGTAAGAAAAAGAATATCGAAAACCTTTTTTATTTTTCTCACCTCGGAATTCGCTTCACTTTTTTTATTTTTGTTTTATTCGATGTATTACACGACAGAAAACGTGTTTTCGTATGTTACGATGATTTTTCATGTTAGCATAAAATTTTTTGCGATCTCACGTTGTCAGCGAATTCCCCGATCGCTCGATACGATCGTGTGTCTTCTTTTTACGTATTTTTTCGTGTGTGTATGGACGGCATGATTTTTTTCTTGTGCGACACGAGCCCGCAAAACTCGTATACGTACACGCGGCGCACGCCCACGTGGCATTCGTCCTTCGACAATTGAGACAATTGCCGTGTCCCCAAGAGCACACTTAATCTCGTCTCTCCGTACAATTCCGTACGCGAACGACGTAATTCTCTATTTTCCACTCATTTCTGTCCTAATAATTATTTTAATAATTAATGAGAAATTTTTTTCCTCTGTTACAGGTGAGTTGAATTTTTCAACATTTCTTTCGTGGATTTTTGAAATTTCGTTATCGGTGAGTTAAAATTGCATCTCGAATGCAAAGTACACCACGAACATATATTATACAAATTTATAATTATTTTTTTGTAAAAACACATTATTACATTAATTAATTCGTAAACATGATATCGCAGTGACGTTAATGGAAAAACCAATCGAGATAATTATCGCGAATATATACTTGCAGCTGCGCTCGAAAAAAAAGGAGAAGGAAATAAAAAAAATTATATATGAAGAATAGATCGGGAGGGAGAAAAAAATGCGGCGCGTATGCTAAGCGTCTATTCGAGAAGAACGATAAATGCGAGCCGATAAACGCGAGAGTGTAGGAATCGAAAAAAAAATGAAGCGATTATTTCGCAACACCGAAACTACGAATTTTCCGGTTCAAAACTAATTCTCCTTAAATGGAGTCTTATAATATAGTCTAAATATATAATGTATAATAAATAAATAATGTAGTCTTATCTCCTAATTAGATAAACTTATCGTTAGCCTGAGTAACGAAATTTTCCAAAAAATCTTTACTAAACAGGCCAAATGAAGTAGAAAATTGAACGACATTGTGAATTGGGAAAAAAATAAGAGTACAAAAAAGAAATAAAAAAGAAAACTACGATCGCAATAAGAGTTACGCAATCTTATTTGCGTTTTATTTTATATTTATATTACATCTCCATGTGCGCATAAAAATGTGCCCCTCCAGAATTCGTTCACTTCTCGTTTATTTATTAATCGTAATTCTTCATCCTCGGTGTGTTTCTATGTATTTTTCGTCTCACGGAGGCTCGCGCGCCGGTATATCGCGTCTCCTCCTCGGAGACGCAATAAAACTTTTATATATATATTATTAGAAGATAACAAATGACATTACGGGCTTTGCGCGAGGTTGCGTCACGCTCGGAGCGAATAAGTATCGGGAGTAGAGTGCAGCGACGGGCACACACGTGAGTTATTTCCTTCCCCCGGACGAACGAGCGATGACTCGCGAGTCTAAGTGGGTGTTGCATACAAAAAAAGAACCAAGATGCACGGAGATGAAAAATAAATAAAATAATTATCTCATAATTAATACGATTTGACTCCTCCATTAGCGAGGATGCATTAGACAATAATAATGTTGAACAGAAACGCTTCCTTTTGCCCTCTTTCTCTGCTTCCCTCATAGCGATGTACAAAAATGATTTTTCCGCGTACGCCGCGAGAATTCCACGAGACCAAAACGAATAAAGGGACGCTCGAAAATGGAGATCGATACTCGTTTATTTGCTCATAACAAACTCGATTCTCTGCAGACCATTTTATACTCGTCTCGCGGACCCGTGTGTGCATGCGCGAAGCTCCGCGAGTGTAATTATGTCATTAACGTCGACACGTGTGAAACGGAGCGGTCTGACGTCTCCGACGTGTGTTACGATTAGCGAGAAATATCTCTAGCTCAATTGCAATTTTTGTTATTATTTTTATTCCGGGTCTCTTATTATTGTTATTATTATTTACCGCATTATTATGTTTATATTGGTTCAGAATGTATTGTCGTTTTTCATATTGTTATTACAATTGTTACCGATGCAGCGCGTCGTTTTCTCGTTGCAAATTGAATAATGCAGGAAGAACTGTCTGTCGCTTGCATTATAAATTGTGTCAAGCTCGCATCTGAGACGTCTGAATGTTTTATCGGCGAAAAGATGGGATAAAAATGAGAGAGAGCAGGCAAAAGAAGGGACGAAGAAGAAACGATTAGAACGAGACACGTCTGCCCGGTTTACGCTATACTAACGCTTTAGGAAATTTCAATAATAATGAAGCCGAGTCTGAGACTACCCGAGTGATTTAATGAAATTTTTATCTATACAGAAAATTATATGTATAATGTTAAAGGATGTAGATTTAAGCGAGCTTTTTCGGGAATTTTCCCTCGCATATCGAATCTCTTTTAACTTAATTTTTTTCAAAAGATATTTTAAATATTCGTTATTCGCGCGCTGTCTTTTGATTTTTTGGACAGGTGATTTTTTGAGAACTAATGTCCTTAAAAATTTTTTCTCGCGAGAGCGACGTTTTGACTTTTGCATATTCCTCGCGTATTTTTAGTCCGTTATTTTCGTTTCCTTTTTTATATCGGCGAAACTCTATTTTGCAATGTTTCGAATTCCCCATGATCCTGTTTGGTTTTCCGATACGCGTCCTTCTTACCCAGAGGATATTTGGGCACGCGCATGTTTTTCCTTTTTATTTATTTTCGTCCACGTGTCTCTGATGCACGGAAAAAATGGTCGTGCAGCCTGCACCGTGCACAGTGTCTCGTTGGCTTTGCCTTTTTTTTTTCGCTCCAAGTCCGAAACTCTCGCTGGCGAGGAAACGTAAATTCGCGTGTCCAGATCGAAAGAGAAATGGACGTTTGTTCTCCGCGAATAGAAAACAGAGCGAAGCAAAAATGCCAAAATCGATTTTCGTCTTTTCATCGACAGCTGTGGACGCGTTCGTAAAAATAATGAAAAAAATGCCCACTCGACGGAATTAAATGTAAAGAATTAAAAATTGATTATATAGAAATGAGAGTAGACTCGTCTGGGTCTAATTTTCGACATTCACGTGGCATGAATCACTCGTTAGAGAGAGACGGGGAGATTGCTCGTGAATAATTAAAAGGTGCTCCGTTATAATTTCGTCTCTGACGATGTCTAGATTCGATTCTAGGAGAGGTTGGAAATAATATCGTGAGCCGGTGTGTTATAATCGTCGCGGAGTCTGCTCAATTTTTCTCCGTTCGAATACCGATCACACGCTACGTAGCGGTTCTCACGTTCATGAATTTTTTCACGATTTTGTCAATAACCTGAAATTCAGTAATTCTGTACACACATCGATACCACTGAATAATAGAATAACAAAATTATTCAATTCGATGGTCCACACATGCTATTATTAATATTATTAATATTATTATTATTGTTGTTATTAGAACATATTATTTAAATTTTTTATTAACTAACACTTTTTTTTCTTCCTCTATCTTTGTCTCGTATTTTCGTATTATTTCTCGAGCTCTCGTTTTCTTCAATTTTAATTAGCGAGCTCGGGAGAAGGAACACGAGAGAGTCGAATAAAAAAAAGAGTAACGTCGAGTCTTTCAATTATTGATTAATCGTCGGACTTATCGATACTCGGCGTATTATTACGTTCGATATTACATTTATCTGCAGACGCGTACGTGCACACGTACACCCCCGTGGCTTGTGCACGTACACACAATTATATTTATTAAAAATTGATATTTGTTGGCTGTACGACGTCCGTCGACGATCGTTATCGCGAGTCTGAAAAATTCAGAGTCTTTCTCCGTTGCTCTCTCTCTCTCTTTTTCTTTTTTTCTCTCTCTCTTCCTCTTTTCTTTCTCTCCGGCATTTTTCAACGTTAGAACAGAGAGCGCAGTGTCGCAATATTATTTTTAATAATGCCCCACGTGCCTTGAGAGAGAAGAGAGAGAGAGAAAGAGAGAGAATGAGAAGAGTTACAAGCGAGGACCCCCCGCACCTTCCTTCCCCTCTCCGGCCGTTACATTACGCGGTAAATAATAAACGTTTGCAAGGCCTTGGAAGTTATTATACAATATATACGTTCGTATACGCCCGATGCCATTACGGGTATCGTATATTATTAATGCAGTGACGCTCAGTCGGTAGTTTACACTCCCAAGGCAAAGGCAAATCCTCATCACTCATTTTGCCTACTTCTACATTAAATATTTCCTTTTTCATGATCTCGTCCAAGAAAGCTGGAGATCTCACTGCAACGCGATATCCGAGCCTCGAATCCTATTTTTGAAAACGTCCTCCCAGCGACGATGCGTACCAAAAATTGTATCAATCGAGAAAACTTTGCTCCTGTGCTTCAATTTATTTATCACTGTGAAAACGATGAGTGCTAACGAAATATCCCACTCGAATTTCCAAGACAATATCCTTGAATTTTATTTCAATACAAAAATATCATGTTTTCACAAACTGGAATTATTTTCCATTCCCACTTCATTCAAAAGATCTCAATCTAAAATCTAAAGGAACGTGTATCCAAGTTTTGTATCAACAATGTCGCCGCTTGAAATCCGAGAGGAATGATAACAATTTCGTCGCGAGAGAGAGAACCACCGAGAGAGAGAGAGAGGAAAGGGAAAAAGTCATACTAACTTAATTGCGCAGTTATTTTGTTAAGATAAGCTCAATATAGCGTATGCATTATTATCATCATTATTATTATATACATGCGTGTAGTATTATGAGAGAACGCTTATGTATATTTAAATACACGGAGAGGAGGAGGAATAAAAAAGAATTTGAAAAAAATCCTCGCGTGTGTGCACTTTGTCTACATGTGTAAGATTGTCCAACTCGAGTTTAACCAGTCTCTCTCTCTCTCTCCCTCTCTTTTTCTTATTTTTCTCTCCGTCTTCGTTTTTTTCTCGTCTCCTCTCTCTTCCTCGCACTGGCTGCAGTAAAGAGATTAGGTCAATTATTATACATGTTACAAACGGAGAGAACGAGGAGATAGAACAACTTAACTTTTATATCAATATTTATTATATACGATAAGATTAAAGCGAGCGAGGAATACCGAGAGGTGGGAAGGGGTGAAGGGGGGGATCTCGAGAAGGAAGCGTGGAAAGGGAAATTTGTTAATGCCCGACTTTCTGTATTTATATTGTTACGTCATCGCGACTATGTGCGAAGGCGCGACTGAGCGTCGCGCGACCGGCCACTCTTTTTCATCTTTTTTTCTTCCTTCTTTTTATTCTCTCTGCTCCTTTTTTTCCGTTTCTCATTTTTTTCGTATCACTTTTTTTTTGCGAAATAAAGCAGCGAGGTTCTCATTTTATTTAAATCCTAGAAAAATTCCCGAGACGCGATATCTATCCTCGAGAATATTCGAAGACAAGTTTTAGTCTCGAATATGTGTTTTCTCCATTTGGAGAATTATTTTAGAAAAAAGTTTTCTTCTAATTGTTTTGGGAATACACATAGCTGTTTCTTTGTCTTCTCTTTTTTTTCGTAATTGACGTAATTGACGGCAAAAATAATATTTGAGAATATTACGTAACCCGGAGACACACATTGAGAACCGTGATGAAGGATTCTTATTTTTTTTTTCTTCTTTTTTTCTCTCTCTCCTCGTCTTCTTATTCCTCTTCTTCGTCTTTTTCTTTATTTCTTTATTATGAAAATAAAATTATTGCGCAAGAAAATGACTCGTTGTTCGTGATACGAGCTAGAGAGAGAGAGAGAGAAAGAGAGAAACGTCGCGCCATCCCATTATTATTAATAAACCGTACACACTCGGTAGAATTATTGCGAGAAAACTGTATTCACAGTCAGCGAGTCCACGCGCGTTGTCCATTTTTTCTCTTTTTTCTTATTCGAGCTTTTCGTCATCCGTCAATCGCAAAAATCCGCTGAACGTTTACGATCTTTTTTCTCGAATTCAAATTCTTCTAAATATACTTTTACGAAGTAAAAAAAGTTGTATATTTTAAAAATAAATATTAATGTAAAATATGGAATTAATATTCTTCAAATCGGTACGTCGAGGCGCACGAAGTTTCTTCTTTTTTATTGTCTCTTCCATCTCTCTCTTTTCTCCTTTCTTGATATAAAACAGTCATTATTCAAGTTTCTTATCATTACAGAACTTTCGACATTGGAGAAGGTACGAGCCGGAGTAGGGGAACGCGGAGGAGGGGAATAATTTAAGAAGAAAAGTCATATATTTCGACGCTAAAAATATATATTTTCTATATATCCGTATAAAACATATTTATCGCTGTGAAATATGAAAAAGGAATGCACACACTCGTCCCCGCGCCTCCCATGTACACGTGTATATGCGGAAACCTTGCTAGAAAGTCGGTTCGATACCGACCTCCTTGCGCGAAAAAATATGCTACCTCGTTCGCGATGAGGAAACGCTTGAGCGCGAGTGAGACGGAAACACAATCGAGAGAGGAAGAGAGAAAGAGAGAGAGAGAGATGCGGATGAAGAAATAAAGGGAAAAAAATATAGAAGAAGGAAACAAGGCATAATGCGCTGAGGAGAGAAAAAGATGTAAAAAGTTGGAAATGAGCGAGAGGGAAGAAAATGTATGTGTACGCGTACATAAAAGTGTACGTGTATTTAAAATATACGTGTGTATAAAATATTACCCGGTGTACACGTGTATATTTTTGTACGAGACTGAATATATCTGTATATAAGTCTATATAGAATTAAATATACGATACATTATTCATTTAAAGTTCTTTTCTCCGAGGCTCGCATGGTAGGTTGTGTATTCGTGCTCAGAGAGCTATAGCTAAATATTCTCTGTGTGTCGGTACGGAGAGTAATGTCACTTCTTTCTTTCTCTCTCTCTCTCGCTCTCTTTCTCTTCTCCTTTTATACTTTTTCTTTATTTCAAAGGTGCATTAAATAATCGCTATATATTTTCTGTCAGTTTCGGAGGAAAATAAATTTAAAAATTTAACGCAGCTGTACTACACAATTTTTAATCAATTTTTTATTACGAAACCGATATTTTCAATACATTCAATATTTTAGGTGAATAAAATATTATCTGGAAACCAGAGCTTTTTTTTATTAATGCGCGAAATATCGTAGAGAGAAATTTTTAAACGCGGAATTATTATTTCGAACAGTTTTCTTTATTCTCTGTGAGGCATTTCGAAATTATGTTATTGACGTTGAGATATTTATTTCCAAAAAATGATAAATATCGTTACAATGACGTTTGATGAATTTTCATCGATTAGTCAACGTTTCTATCAGCGGATAAATTTGTAAATGTTTAGGAGCAACAGGACGGTTGAAATAAGCTATGGAAATGGAGTCAACGAGACTCTTTCTCTCTGAAAATGCATATAAATTCGTACGCGCGAATAAATGTACGAACGGGGCGGGGGAGGGGAGGATGGAGACTGTAGGGAATATGCGCGCTTGGCTCTGGTTTCATTGTTTGACTTATCGGCCGTTGCCACGTGCTTTACATAATGGCGGTGTTGAAAACGCGGTTTAACGATATCTAAACACGAGTGTCCGGACAAGAGAGAAAGAAGGGGCCGAGAGAGGGAAGGAGAGATGTAGAGAAAGAGAGAACGAAAGAGACGAGTATGAAGAGAGAATGCCAATGAGTCACACACCGCGCGCGGGAATCCCCGAATTTTGCCGAATCGCCGGAAAGCTGCGGCAATGAAATGGATCTCGGATGAACAGTCTCCACGAGAGCCGGTCACCGTCAAATTTGCCATCAGGAAATTCCAATAAAATAATTTTCATGAAAATTCGATCAATTTCCAAACACCATCAGCATTTTTTTTCTGTATACAGTACTTCACCAAAAATGTATTAATTTGCGAATGAATTTTCATTTGTACAAAAACATCTCTAACTCTAGAAATTTTTATAAATCTTTATCGATAAAAATTGACGGAGGATTTAAAAATACAAATTTCGTTGAACAATCTTGTTCGTTCGTAAAAATTATACGAGTCTAAATTAATTGTGATTATCAGCAAACAAGCATTTGATTTTTTGTTAAACTTTGCCCATTGAGAATATTGTCATGGAATAGAAAATATGAGAATAATTGTCAACGGGTCGAATGCGAGAATGAAAAGAGCACGAATCCCCGCGACCATACGGAAAGCTGCGAATTCGAGATATCGTTATGCACATTCCCGAAAGCTCTAAATAATACGTGCCGTGATCGAATATTACGTTTCTGTATGTAAACGATGCCTGCAATTGTCTCGCGTCGCGTGGCCGAGTGCTTTCTTCAAAATTACAGCGATAAATAGTGAAAAGGCAAAATTAAAAAAAAAAATTTCCGAGATAAAAAGCAAAAGCGACTAGACAATCAAATTTTTTTATTTGCATTCCAAAACAATTCGGCGATGCGGAGAGAAAAAAATGAGCGCCTCGAGTCCTGATTATTGACTCTCCCGAGCAATAAATCAATCGCGGTTGGTACGAGAGTCGAGTAATAACAAAAAATGAGTTTAAATAAAATTAACTAACGACACGATGCGCGTACACGCTCGATCGTCTGTGTATGTATAAATGTAATATATTGTACGAGGATTATTGGTAATTTGTTGGACGTCCCGATATGAATTATACCGATTTCTGCCGACCAATCAAGCAATTATTCCTAATTACCCGTGGCACGAAATATTATATATTGTTTTATTTGGGCGTTTACACCCATTCCATCTTCCATCCTTCTTTTTGCCCCCCCTTCTCTCCCCTGCGTTTCTCTCTCTCTTCTCTCTCTTCCGTCGGTCCTGAAGCCATACATCGCCATTCGAGGCCGCCGACGTCGAATGGACTCGAGTTATTACCGCTAATCTCGTAATTACCAGCCGAATGGAGAGAAACTCAATGCTCCCGAAATGTATATAAAATGAACACACGGAAATCGAGCGTTTCTCTTTCTAGCTCAGGAAATTTTTTTTTCCTTTTTTTCTCCCATCTTCCTCATACACACACAGACGTATATACACACGACACTCAAACGAAATCGTGAGGGCCCGGACTCTTTCTTCCAATAAATTCCCATTAGAAAGTCCGCTAACGATTCGACTCTTTCCAACCCCCGTTTAATCCCATATCCTCCTCTCTCTTACATATACCTATTTTTTTCCTCCCTTTCTTCAATCTTGTACACATTTTTTCTCATCGTTTAATTATTCCCGGTGGAATAATTATTTTTTCTGATTTATATTTAAGAACCCGAACCTCCTACGAATTCTCTCAAACTTCCAATTTTGAGGCTCACATCTTTTACGGTGAGTCTCGGTTCAGACAAAAAATCTTCTCAGGAAGACTCAATTGTTGAACGGTGATAAAAAAAATGATGATGCAAGGACAGAAATTATAGTAATAGTGAATATAAAAAGAAGGAATCAATGCAAATGTTAATAATAATAATTATGCTGCAGTATGAGTACTTATAATAAAAATAACGAATACATGACAACAAATGTAATGCAAGTATATATGGAAACTGGAAATGATTACGAAAGATTCATTTTATATTTTTCCGTTTATTTTTGAAAAAGCAATTCCATTTATTAATTAATATCCCCGAAGCTATATAATTTTCATATTCACGTACACACAGACTCGTAACATTCTATCTAATATAAAAACTTTTCTCAAGACTTCTCATTTGTGTAAATCTGCTGATAAAAATGATAACAGCGACAGAAATTCTAATGACAACGTTACGATAAAAAAATGCCGTTAGTAAAAAAGAAGATAATACATCACATGTAATAATAGAATAATGATAAAAAGGATAACAACGGCAATAAAAATTTATTGGCAGTAATAATTGTCGGAAAAGACATTTATTAATTTTCAAAAACCCAATCCTCTATTTTAATTTTCCTACAACATCAATTTCCATGTACGCGTATATTTTTTCAACTTTTGTTGTTCATTGTATAACGACTTTTTATTTCGAATTACATAACTCGGTTGTTCCAATTTTGCCTCGTCGTGTATTCAATCTGCTTCTGTTTTATGAATTTTAAAATTTGATCCAACTCATTTATGTCTTGTAACGATCGTTTTTTGATTATTGATTCATTCTGCTTTTGGACAAAATATTAAAAAGTTACACCGGTTCTTTTTTATTCTATATCAATGACATAATCGATGTGATCACTTGTTAATAAAAATGAGCACTTTCCTGGGACTTGATTCCATGTAAAGTGCGTTAAGAAAACTCATTTGTGCAGCCACGATGACAAAAATGATAACAGTGACAGGAATTTTGATGACGATGATAATAAAGGGACAAAAAATCGATATTAATGGAAGCATCAGTAATAATAATAACTCCGATGGAATGGTTACAATAATAATGAAAACGTAATTACAGCGTCGAAAAAAATCGTTACTAATAACATTCAAAAGTGTAAATTATTCATTTTTGAAAATCCAGTTTCCGTCGATTGGGAGCGTGTGTGTGTGCATGTGCTCGCAAGTATATGCAATCAAGGCTCAATGCCGTATTAAATTCGCTGAAGAAACTTCAATCGTATCACCGCGATGACAAAAATGATAACAGTGACAGGAATTTTGATGACGATGATAATAAAAAGAAAAAATAACGATAGTAATGAAAATGATAATAATAATAACCGCGATGCAATAGTAATAATAATAATGAAAATAATAATGACGAAAATAATAACAATAATAATAAAAGTGGAGCGTTATTGCTAGTAATAATTTTCAGAAGCGTAATCGTTGAGAATGAGCCGTGGTCTCGGGGAGAGACGTGGAGGGGGAAAAGAAGAGAGAGAGAGAGAGAAAGAGAGATGCATAACTGCTTCCATAATCGTTATCGTTACGGTTTACGTCAGCGGCGTCTCTACGCTGCTCGCTCCCGTTGCTCCTTTCTCCGTCTCTTTTTCTTTTACCATCTCTCGCCTTTCTCTTCTTCCGCTCGTACTCTCTTTATCTCCGATTGCCTCGCGCGTTTCTTCCTTCCCGGCGCTTCCTCGACTCGGTGAAGATTCTCAAACTTTTTTTCCACAGTTTTCCGAGCATCAAAATGTGTTTTGGAAATTTTTTGAATTTGAAAGATCTTTTGAAATAGTTATTATTATTTTTTTTGAGTTGGAAAAGATTTTAGTGGCATATAATATTCTTCATACACGTCGTCGAACCTTTCAAGGTTTTTTTATCAAACGAGATTGTCCGTAGCATCGAAAAGAAATTTATAAAAGAAGTCACAGAAAGAGAATATTTTTAAAGAGAAAATTATAAATTTTTGAAGCCTTATACCGTTGGCTCGAAAGACAACGGCAGTGAAGCTTCTTTTTCTCGAACTTAGGGGAAAAAAAAGAGAAAAATAAAAAGAGAGGAAAAAATTCTCCCATTTTATAACGCACACACGAAGCGCTCGCATGCATATATTTATCGTTCTTACCCCCTTTACTGCAAAACTGTCTGCCCGTAATGGCGCGTTCGAGGGACGCTCGCCGAGCGGGGGGTAAGAGCTGAGAAAAGAGCATTAGTTTCAACGATTATTAGAGTTCGCGTTCTCTACCCGAACGGGTTACATAAATGCCCTTTCTATCTCTTTCTCTCTCTCTCTTTCTCTTCTTGCTCAGCCGAGGGAAAGAAAAAATAAGTTGCGATCGGAGTCCTCCCCCTTCACCGGTATTTACATTGACGACGATAAAAGAGGGAAAAAAATATCCATCGTCCCTGTTTTCCGAAAAAAAAAGAAAAACTCCAAAGGACACCCTTCACCATTTTCTCTTATGTTATTATTTTTATTGTTATTACTATTATTATTATTCCTCCTACTATCACTACAAAACGACTATTGCTATTACTCTATCGCCATTGCTTTTATTATTATGATTACTATCACATTATTATTCGTATTATTATTATTAATCACATTATTCCAGTTTAGAAGTTCTGTTTTATGTTAATATTTTGAAGTTTCAGTTCTTTTTTTACTGTTTTCATGTTCTATCGTTAATGTAAATAACTTTTTTCTACAGGATTTCGGTATTGTGGATATTTTGAATTTTTTATCCGTAATTATAATGAAGAAATATGGATCGAATAGGGGTTGAAATGTGATTGTTGGACTGTGTTTAGGAAATATCGAAGGCTGGAAATTCATATTCTTTTTCTCGTGTTTCTATAAATCGAATCGATCTTACAGGTGATGATAAAACATTTTGACAAATGTGAGGAGAGTTTTCCTTTTGAGCTGCTAAGGATGAGAAGATGCAGGATAGACACAAGTACCGTCTAGGGGCCGTCGACTTATTCATAAGAAGAAGGGTCTTACAATCCAGCATACAATAGGCAGAGCCGGCATATAAATTGGGGACTCAGGAGACACATGCCATCGAGAATCAGTGAGTCTTAAATTGCGGAATCGTTTTACGAGGTAGTGAATCTATTTATTTGGGTAATTTTTCTTTTTTTTCTGAGAAATCTAGTTTTTACTTCTCACACATGACAGGAATAAGTCTTTGTAAGAACAACTTTTCGCCACTGTTAATAATTTTGAGCTAAATAATTAGCTTGTGCAGTAAAAGTCAAATCAGTGATGTCAAATGTCCACCCCATGACAAGAGGTACACCAAGCCTCGTTGCTAGGCTCCTGGTTATAGAATGTATAGTACAGCGATATGTAAAACCACAATAGATTTGATAACAATGAGGTAGACAGGAAACATACATCCCTCAATTTGATGATGATACCGTAATAATAACACATCTTTCAACCCAAACATAATCTTTCATAAACCATTGAATCTCTTCAAAATATGGTGAATGAAACTACCAACAGATCAATCAGGAAATGATTGATCAAGATTAACTCAATGAAGTCTTAAATTGATTGAATGACGTCTCAACTTTTAATTTTCGACCACAGAAAAACTTGAAAATATTCCGAAAATTTTAATGTATCTAAAATTTCGTTTGACTGCTTTGATCTTATTCTGTGATCTGTGTTTTTCGGTATTTTCTCTCTCCTGTTAATTTATATGTATTTCACCAACAACTCGCACTAGAAAATCAAATTCATGAATCTAAAAAAATATTTTGCGCCCCTTACGTCAGTCAAATCAATTCTTCCAGAATCAAAGGCATGGAAGAGAATATTTTTTTCTCGATCGCCAGGTGAACGTCAAGGCTGTCGCAGCAACCCTTTTCGAACTTTCACGCTCAGTCGCCGTTGTTGGGCCAGTCGGCGTCCTTCTCTCTTATCCTTGCGCCACGATTTCCACCCTCTCATAACTTTTGACGAGTTTCAGCGGCTCGAAAAGCGGCTCGCAGGCTCTCCCGCGCACTCACGTGGCGAGATGTGGATATAATTTTATCCAGTTTTTTATTGCATACATGTTGAAGCGGCGAGGGGCGGAGCAGGGCGGAAAGGAGCGAGGGCGAGGGACGAGGAGCGAGTAGACTTCGATAGCGCCAGCTGGATCGGAAATATTGCCCATAAATATTGGAGATATAACTGGCAATATCGGTATGCGAGCCTGTGTGCATTTGTACGTACAATGCGAGCGTATTCCGCCTCACATTTTTATCCATACACATACATCCCCATAGAGGCGAACCTAAAAAAAATATATATATATGTTCAGGAATGTGAAACAGATATGTATATCGAAGTGGTTTAAAAACACCCCTTTTTTTATTTCTTTGTCACCCGGATTTTTGGCTCGTTCGTTTTTCTCTTTTCTATCGATAACGAGCATATTTTTGGGAATTTCGATTTGTTGCGAACCAAGCCACTTTTCCAATATTCGAACAAAATTTTTAGAATCGAATAATGAAAAACGAATGAAAGGAAGCGTCGAGCGTGGATCAAATCTCGATTTTGCGAATCAACGATAATGAGTGGATCACAATCAAAAAGAGTGTATAACGCAGATATATGGGCAAAAAGTAAAAAAATAATGATTCGAAGATAAAAAAACGTGCGGCAAGTCCGAGAGGGTGCCAAGTGGATGAAAATTGTGGTATACCCTCGAAGATCGATTCTGCGTGTTTATAAATAAACGAGTGATCGAAGAAGAGGAAAAGGGGCGGAGAAACTGAGATTTACGGATTGAAAAATAGAAGACGATGCGACTTTTTGTTTTTATTTACAATGAAAAAGAAAAGAAAATTTGCTCGTTTAAGTATACATTTCTCGTCTCCATAGATCATGCGCATTTCGTATGTGAAATCGGCGTGTAATTACGCGCGTGTGTGCGTGGCAAAACCGGCTGGCGGAGCCGATTCACGCCGCCCGCTGATTATAGCAATTAGACGCGATCGGTAGTAGTACCAGAATGTTGAAAAGTGGACGAAGGGCCGAAGAGGGAGGAAAGGAAGAGACGAGGAAAAGGACAAGGAGATAAAAGAGAGACAGAACGTGTCAATCTTTTGTTAAAAGCCTTCGGGCTTGTTTCAAATCACAGACTGTATATCCCGATTCCATCTTGAAATAAGCAAAAAAACACTCGAATAAGATCTCGATACAAAAAATAAAAATTTAAAGACAGAAATTATCAACACCTAAAAAAACGACATTTTTTATTACGTCTCTCAAAGTCGGATGTAAAAACGGAGTAGTTTTTCTTTATGAATAAAAAAAAGGTGTAACTTTTTTAAAACTCCAGTCGCCTAATTTTTTTCCTTGTTGCCTCGATAGTGTGAAGAGCACGAGCGAAAAAAGGGTCGCGAAGAGTCGAGCGCGCGATAAAAAAAAAGAAAGAGGTGAAAAAAAGGGGGGATTTCCTGACGAGCTCGTCTTCTCTCGTTCTCTGGTCGTTGTGTCTCCTCCTTCCTCGCTCCTCCGCGGCTCCTCACCCCTCGAGGCTAACGCGACAAAAGCTTCGAAGTGGCTCTTTCATTGGCCGCGTACACGGAGCGCGTAAAGCGCGAAATAAAGAATAAAGACAGCCGGCAAGCCGAGGTATTATTTCAAATTGTCTCTGTCTGCGCGCGAGATATCCGCGGCGTTTTTTTTTTCTCTCTCCCTCTCTCATCGCGCTTTTTTCACGTACATTTTTTTTCATTTTTGTTTGTTTAAAAATATGGGTGTGTGAGTGTGTTTCTTTTTAATTTTTTCATCTCTCTCTCTCGTTTCTTCGACCTGTTTGTTAATTCGATTTTTTAACGAGCGGAAAAGGAGAAATTATGACGGTTCGGGGAATTTCGAGATCGCGTAATGCCGAGAAGCAAATATCCTCGCGAAAATCGCCACTCGATTGTCCGCGGTTCGCCAATTTCGCGTTCTCGTTGATCAGAGGTTAAACAATAAAGAGGCGGCGAGTGATTAGTAAAAAAATAATGATTTCGCGGCTTGCCTTCATTCACGCTCGGCGATTCGGAGATTATTGGCGCCAGGAGGAACGGAGGCATGCGAGACAGACTTTTTCGTGCGAGAAACGTCTGCGACTCGTTCGCTCGTGTCCCGGCTCAATCCGGGCAGTAATTAGTCAATGAATTAAGGCTCGCATAATTATTAGCGACGGAGATGAAGAAAAAAGAGGGAGAGAGGAAAAAAAAGGGGGAAAAGAAATCCGTGGTCTCCAATCTTCTTTCTCCTTTTTCTCTCGCTCTCTTCTTTTTCTCACTCCAGAAGAAAGAGCGCAAAAGAGTCTGCCATCGAGACGATTGGGAATTATTGAAAAAATTAATTGTGCGTAAAGTCTACGAGGCCTCTCTGTTCCCCTCTTTTTTCAACCCCCCAACTTTTTTCTCCGTCTTTCATTTCATTTTTCACTGTCGACAATTTTTCGCAGACTGTCGCTCACCGCGTGTCGTATATTTTTATTATTATTATTCGTCTCTCTCTCTCTCTCTCTCTTTTCTTTTTTTTTTGTCTCCTTTTTCTTACCGTTATCGGTATCGCACGCGAAAGTAATGCACCCGCCGCTCGCATTGAAATTTAATTCATCCGTGTGCGCGCGCCCTCTCGTCCGTGTTTCCTTTCAATGTTATATTTGCACGCAATTTGTGCATAAAACTTCATCGAAGTGTACAAGCCCTGAAGAAAAAGACGAGTCAACCCCGGCGGAAAAAAAAATTATTGGGAAAATGAATGAAGAGAGAAAACAAGAAATAAATCGCGCCAGTCATTTCCGTAACGTTCGTGAATCGCACAATCGCAATAATACACGAAGCCTCGTGGGAGAATCATTTCTCCCTAAAAATATCAAGTACAACATATATATATTTAAAAATTAAATTCATTATATTAATGGATATATTTATAAGCAGCGAGTACTCGTTTATTTATTGCTCATTTTTTCTTCATTCATAGTTAATAAATTAATGAATATTTTTCGGTTTCCTGCGTCACCAAAAATTTGAATTGACTGGATTTGACGGATTTCTCGATACGGATATTTTTCAGGAGTGGGAGGTGGGTTAAGGGTAGAGAAGCATGTACACAATTATCGAGCGTTCGATGGCGAACGCGTTTATAAGCGTGTACGTACGATCGTCATTATCATCTCTCTGTTTTATCATGAATTATAATTAGCCGCATAAATATGCATTGGTGCGTGACGTAATTTGACCAATAACATTAAATTACTCGTGATAGGCCAAAAGTGTACCGAGAGGGACGAGCGTCGTGGTGCGAGGGAATTTTCGAAGTAAAATTTTCGACGTACCGGGGCCTCAAATCTGTTGGACGATTCGTCCAAGTCCGAACTGCCTGCCCGCACCTCGCCGATGTAATGCGATTAATTCGTATTGCTAATCGACGGTAATTAATATAAATAGATGATCGCTGCTGGCAACGATTCGATCGTCAGTTTAAAAATTTCACCCTCTCCTCTGTGACATTGTTTGCAATCGACCTGTCCATATATAAAAATATAACTTTTGTAATAAAACAGCATTCAGTTTTGCCAATATCTTCATTGAGTTGTTTTGTCAATGATCCAAATTTTTTTTCAGATTTTAGAAAAGTACACAAATAAACATTTCCTAATTAATTATGTCATTTATATTTAATCACAAAGAACGTCTCCAATGTTTGTATAATTGTTATTATTTTTTTATTTCATATGAATGGTTTATGCATTGTCTTTTATTTTCAGGTTTTTTTCGAAACATCTTGACATGATCTTTTGGTACATTTATTAAGAATTCGTTATATATGTCAACGAAAAATGTTGACATCAGTGATGAGGACCATAAGATCGAGAGGAAAAAAGGTCGCGTATTGAAAGGTCTTCCGACTGGCTGATCTCGTTTTACACCTAGCAGAATGGAATCAGTGTCTGAAGAGACACGAGACTTTAGAATTTTTTCACTCAGGGACGATAACTCGAATCTCGAAATTAATTTACAAGCGTAGTTTATTTCTCCACTCGTTGCAATTAAATAGCCAGAGGGGTTGACGTTAATCACGCTTTTTTTTACCTCGCGTCTTTATCCTCCCCTCTCCCTCCTTCTCATTTTTCTGCTTCTTTTGTATCGAGGTGAGCGAAACTTCCGTCTCGGTGATCACGAATGTCAACCGGCTATGCGATGACTAGGACTAAATCATTTTTAATTGCCATCTTATTGAATTTTAAATCGTGCGAGACGCCGTTCTTTCAACAAACTTTCGCTTCTTTTTTTTTGCTCGTTGCTTTAAAAAATGAAAGAAAGTAACGGCGTAGAAAAATTTCTGGTAGCATTAAGATCTCTTTTTTGGAAAATTCAAACCAGATTTAATTTTCTTCTTGTCGCCATCCCAGTAGATATAGAAACGTGGAAAAAAAGTGGAATCGGAAATGAAATAAAGTAAACGAGGAAAAATTGAGTAAAAGGATGGCCGATTGATCAATTCTATATTCAGATATAGAAAATTTAATTAGCCGCGATGTGATCGCGTGTGAGAAGAATCTTCTCTCGTCAATCGTCCTTTTCCCAGCTCCGGGTAATACGAAGCCCCGATAAAATTCGCGAAATTATCAGTGACGAGGTAGAGACCAAGAAAAACGAAAAGTTATAGACGTCAGTGCGCATTTTTTTTCTCCTCTTATCAATCTTTTTGTTCGTTATTCCGTGACGATCCTTCCCGTTTCATTTATCCGTGCAAGCTCGCAAAATTTTCCAATAAAATCGAACGAGGCGTGTGTGACGATTGATTATCCTCTGGCTTCATTATTTAAAACTGGCGTCATCGCCGGAGAAAAAAAATAAGAATGAATAAAATATTAAGGGAAGGGAAAAATGACAGGTGGAGAGGATTTTCTTCTCTTATTTTCGATAAATCAGGAATTAAATATGAACGAGAGAGAAAAAGGGGTAAAAATATATAGGTACGTGCGGAAAAGAGTGATCGCAGGAGGGTTGTAAGAGAAAATAACGAGGCAGTTATAGATCAAGCGAGAGGCTCTAACGTCGAGGCTCTCCGACGTTTTCTCGACATCGCATTCTCCCTTTTCCACGATATTTCCTTTTACCTCCCCGCTCCTTTTCTCCGACGCATAAATATTCATAAATAAGATACCAGCTTTTTTCCTCTTACCGTTTCTCCGCGCCGTTTCTCCTCTCCATCCCGTTTCTTTTCTTTTGACCGTATATGATTATCTTATACGCTTATCTGGCGAAAAAGCCGATTTTTACAAGCCTCTGGGAGTTCCTCGATCGATTTTTTCACTCGCAATTACGTCGACGACGTTGATAAAAAATTTTTGACGTTTCTCAGGGAGGGAGAAAAAAAATTTTTATTGTCCCGAAGAGGAAAAAAAATTGAAGGATGGCCATTTCTCTTTTTCTTCCCCAGCGGTCATTTGCATCTGCGGAATCCTCGCGTAATTAAGACACCATTAACGAGAGACTCCTCGGACTCGTGCGTGCCACGCGATCGGAGTCTCTCTTCTCTTTTTCTTACTCTTCTCGCTTTATCGTCCTTTCGAATCCTCTCTATTTCTCTTTTTTACCTCTCGCACGAGAAAATACACTCGTTAGTCTCCTTCCTCCGTATTTCTGAATTCGAGAAAAAAACATTCGGTGCAAAAAGATTCAGAAAAAACGTCCTGGTCTGTCGAGCGCCACTTTGCAAATCAGCAAACGTCACTTGTTTTAATCCTCGAATTCTTTGGAAAAAGAGACGATAAAATATTCGATGTCCTATGTAACAGGAATATTTGAGTATCGATATCTTTATTAAATAACTTCGTGAAAATTTACAAAAAAAAATATTTACAATTTTTTTCGAAATTCTCTCGATATATACCCCGAATGTTTGATGAATGATTGAAAATTCAAAATTTTGTGTACACTCGTTGAATCGATCTCATCGGGATTGATGTCAATCACCGAGATTTCAATTTCTTTATTTCTCCTTTTTTCGAGGGCTTTTTTTGTTGGATGTTCGTAACGATAAATTTGCATTTTAGTTACACGGGGGACACGTGTGAATATGCAACGTCAATCGAACTTTTTTTTTTGTTTTCCGTTTTGCTTGAAATTCTCTGTTTGCTTACATGTACGCGTAAAGAGAGAGAATGCGTTGCATATTTTGGCTCTAATTGCATTTTCGTATTCTGCCTTGTTATTTCAAAGTCTCATGACTCCTCGTCTCAAATTCTGCATTTTTTCTTTCAACTTTTGCTTGATTTTGCAGAAACGATCTCGTTTATTTTCGATTTGTTCCTTCAATTTATTTTTATTATTCCATCGACGAGACTCGTCCTTAACTCTTTTCCGATTGCGATAGGGTACGGAGGAGAAAAAATTCACATGTCGACGGACAATTAACAATCCTCAATATATGTGTGAATGCAAGGGCTCTTGACGATACGATTTAAAATTCAAAATTTGCAAAATCGAGTCAGACACCCTTCTTGTCTGTTCTCTCCAGTCTTTTAACGCGATTACGCTCAATTTAAAGTGACTGATTCTTGACGTTCAAATCTTTTACAATGTAGACTCCAATTTGTATCGCTGGAGCGGAAATTTTTAATTTTTTCAAGAATTTATTTGAGTGCAGATAATTTTTTTAGCCAATTTTTTTGGAGTGACAAAAATAGTTTCTCCTTTCTTTTCGTCCTAAATTTGGAGTAGCCATAATCGCGGTGTCTCGTGGTGCATTCCCCGTCTGAACTCTACTTGGAACCCCCGGGGACTAATTGCCTCCGGCGTTGAGACACACGGGAGCAGGGGTTGAATGGAAGCTGGCTCGCTAAGAAGCCAAGATGGCGGAGCTATTACCGCCGCAATCTCGATGAGTTCGCTCATCATCGTTCTTAACCCACCCTTCGCGTTTTATATTATTTCGCACGAAACTCGATCGGGATGATTTTTTGCTATATTTTGGAAAAATATAATGACACCTTGCGGTGTCATAATGAATTTTTGTTTAAAAAATTTACGATTGTTTTTATAACAAAAAAATTGAAACATTTTTTGAAAACATTATGATAATAAAAAAAAATTTACAGAGGGTATTTTACGCCACGAAAAAAAAAAACGAAATATCCGAGATAATTTGATTTCTTAACACGCGTTTCACAACCAATTTCTGGCAAGCGGGGAGACTGCGTATTTTTTTTATACACTTTCTACAGCGGAAAATAAAACTACAAGAAAAAAAATTACAACTTCGAATTTCACCCTTTATGCGAACCCTAATTTATTTTATTTCTCTCGTTCTTTTCTGCTTCTTCTTTTTTTCGAATTCAACGTGTTTTCTGAGCATATACGCACAAATTGCATTCTGATATTTCGATTATTCAATTGCACTTTATGCACGCGATATTTTTCTTTCATTACGTGTTCTTTGTGCGGAGACGGGCGCTCGCTCGCTCCCTCTCTCTTTTCCTCGTTCCATCAAGCTTTTCGCTTCCGATGCCGTGTACTCTCATTTTACTTCGTAATAATACCACGGGTTTCTCCGGGTTCACCCTTATTCCCTTGGATACCGAGCCACCCCCAAGTTATAAAGTGCTACATAGAAAAAGCAACGCGGGCTCAGCTTTGCACAAACGGCTCAAACGCGGATCACGCGTCACGTCAGTCACGGTCTTCGCTGCATATTCACTTTCCTAACGACCAAGACTCCCGCGCCTCTTCTTCCGCATTCAGAGCAGCGGCATCCATCTTCATATGTTTCTTTGTTCTTTTTTGGCGCAGACCGGCAAAATTTCGTCTTTCATTCTTCCGACGTCATCCAAGATGGTTTTTATCATGGTAATTCATCAATTTCTTTCATACTTTTGAATTGATATTTCTCTTACCCTGTTTGACGTTGCGTAACCAGTTACGGTAAGCATAATACTTGATCGGTCAGTGATTCATATTTTCTTTGCAGAGTCAAAATTTCGAGAATATCCACCTATTTATGCACCTGCGGTTTATTATAACGTCTTGTTAATAAATAATCTTTGTTATCTTCAGTATTTTGCCAATCATTGTCCGAACGGCCCAAATGTCTATGAGTTTTTTAATACCCTAATTTTACTCTCTACGGAAATCCTAAAATTTTTAAGATTTAAACTCTTAATATTCTCTTGTCAGAAAACTAAACGATATATTACGTTAAGAATTAAGTAATGAGTATTGGCATTAAAACTGTTAATGAAAAAATCACTTTTTTTGCCGATCCAATTTAAAATTTTTCATCATATTCCAGCTTTTGATTGTTACTCATTTAGATACAGATATTCGAATTTTTGCAGCAGGGTCGGAAACCAGGGGTCGGAAACTCAAATTTTAATAGAGGAAAGAGACGAGTTCTCATTTGCTGTGATTCGAGGGGTTCGATTTATGGAAAAGCGAATGAAAGTGCGTCTCGTCGCTCACGCATCGCTTTTCCCCCTTTTTCGAATTTCGTTCAACAACCCTCAAGATCCGCGACAATTTCATACTCGGCCAATGACGAGAGTCTGGAAGACGATCGAGGGAGGCGATAGAGAGGGAAAAACAAATTGGTGTAAAATCCGCGAACGACGTCGTCCCCCCGCGGCGTCGACTTATTTCCTATTTACGTGGAACCCTCGCTTAAATCCCGCTTCGAAGCCCCGCCAGTCGATCTTTTCCCCCGGAAATTCCGCTCCTCTCGTCAAGAATTCTCATTCACCTCGTCGCCATCGAATCGCCTCCGGAAAATATATTCCACCGCCCCGTAACGCGTTAACGTCTTTTCAACACCCCGTTACAAATCCGGATAAAATGGCGCTTCAAAAAAAAATGGCGGATGGCTTTTCTCATAAATGCTCTTTAATTATTTTTTCACTGTTTTTTTTACTCAATCGCTCGTTGTGAACTAATTATTTCACCAGGCGGATGTAAAGGGCGCAACATCAATATTGTATTATCTCGTTTTTACATCGTCGCTTGTATATAATTTTCCTGTTCGAACACCGTTAAGTTTTATTTTTAGCGAAGTAAGGGAAAAAAAAGAGATAGAGATTGCGAGTGCGTTTGTTGGAAAACAGGGAATTTTCTCAATCAGACTTTTACCGCGTTATAATTCGTAACGCTAACCTCGTTAAACGATCGGCCTCCGAGGCTCTCGCTCGTCGCGATTCCGCAAAATCCGTCGTCTCTGGTTTCATTCTAACCGCGAGACGAGGAAGCAGACACCGGTCGAGGCATTCACGAAAATCTGTTGGGGTAATAGAATTTTTTATCAGCAAGTTGGGAAGGAGCTGAAAGAAATACAAAAAAGTCTTTTATAAAAATTGTCCATATAGAATACGTTAATAAATTTCATTGTAAATTCTATACTGCAAACTAGATAAATTTTTGAAGAGTTTTCAACTTTATTACAAAAGTCATCTTTGTCTGCAGTATCGAGGAAAAAATTCTTATTAATCAGAAATTGGATGAAATATCAATTTTCAGACTTAATTTTCCTTCTTGTTTCTCGTATGTTGGTCTTGCCGGGCGTTAGTCTCGACCCGGAAGCACGAGATGGACAAGCGCGAGTCTGGTATATTCTTTTTGACGGAAGAGAATTCCTCGACGATCGAATTGTCCGACTATATTCTCCACGAGCGTTTATCCCTCGCTTGCTCACCGGAAGTTCAAGTCTCGTTCCCCCCAACGCGGAGGTTGATTGCTTATTTACAAATAGGAAATTTGAAAATGCGCGAATTCTCTCGCGATCTCGCCTTTTAGCGGCTCCTTCTCTTTTCATTTTAAAATACGAACGAATCGGCGTTGATAGGAAACTCGCCGGGGAAACTCTACGATGTTGGCTCGTTCGTGAATATTCTCCTCACGAGTACCATTTCGAGCCGCCAATATTGTAGGATATTACGAATTTGCTATTTTCCGCGAATCCTCATCCCTGTGAAGCTCTCGAGATTCGAAGCTGGATTGTTAATTACTCGTGATGGTGATTATCGTCGACATCCAGCCTTTTCCCGGCGACATGTCCTGTGTGGATTGAAATCACTTTTAAGAATATTCCGGCGCGTATTTCCATGTCGCTAGTGATGAATCTTCAGCTTCCAGATCCAACTTTTACTCTCAACATAAAAATAAACAATACTTCATAAATACCACTAAATCTTTCGATTAAAATCTGTAAAACATATAAGAAATCGTGAGATGAGTCTGAAGTAAGTGCATGATGTTATCTTATTGGATAAGACAACCCAAAAGTAAGAAAATTGACAGAAAATGCGAATTCAACGGTTTCAATACCGTGAAAACTCAACGATATGGTGTGGTGAGTTATCGTGCAGACTCTCCAGCAAAGACCGTATTCGCGCGGTAACGCTCATGACCGAATTGAATTCGTTGAGGAGTGCGTAGACGAGGATCAGGGCGAATCTGGGCGAAGGATGGACGGTGCAGGGACAGTTGATGCCCGGTACGCCCGCCGGCTCTCCGCGTTATACGAGCCTGCCAATTGGAATGCAGAATCATACCGGAAATACCGAGTAATGCACCAATCAGAGTCTGGGAATAGTTAGAGGCCTCGGATGATTAGGAATGCACGCAATAACCTCTGATTAATGTGATCGGTCCGTTCACCCTTTCTCTGCTCAACCCTCCCCCTCCCTCCCTCTGTAGGTTCTCTCCACCTCTCATACCATGTTCCGCTCATGTTACCGGTTAGCCAGCTATACGTTCCTACTCATTTCTCACCGATTCTCACCCTCTGAACTTCATTCCCGGGGCTCTCATCTCTCATCTCTTACCTAGTGATTTCATTTCAAACCACTCACATTCGAGTCTCCCTTCGAAAAATGTACACCCCGAGATTTCATGTTTTCGCATGTTTCAATTCTTATGATGTTACATTACCAAGTTCCTTATCAACATACTTTGTCAAATAAGATGAAATTAGATCTCACCGTTTAGACACGATAGTAGTCAGCGAAATCAGAAATCTAAAGAACAGGTCCTTTGTCATGAACTGTGTCGAACAAAAGAATCAGTCTTGAATTCGTCCTATAAAATCTGCTGCTCTTTAGTCCATTGGATTCGTTGTCGTGACAGAAATGGTTTTAGGAACTGTAATTTGGATTTCGAAGAACCTTATTGAAACATATACATAATTTATCGAGATGCTAAGATTCATTGAATGCATTTTGATTTACCTTATAATATTCATTAGTGACTTCTTGTCAAGACCCTTTCACAAATGTTGATTCGCAAGGGTAACAAAGTGAATGACCTTGGATAGTTTTTTTGCGACTTTATGAACCTGAAGAGATATTCTTTACTAAGAGTCTTCATCAAGATAGCAAGAAATGAATTTCCGTCGCTCATTCCCATGATTATTGCGGAACCCGTACGTCGGCCTTTTCGTTTACGCACACAGGGGCTTGTAAACGAATGGATTGAAGGAAGACAGAGAGAGAGAAAGCTCGGAAGGGCTACGTGCCTGTCCATACACAGGGGCTTGTATACACAACGCGGAGGCTCGCAAAGAGAGAAGAGAGGGAGAGGCCGGCAGGCAATATACGAGCCCTGTAGCGCCAGCATCACGAGCGGAGCATGCATTTACATAAATACATAACGCGGGCGCATACAATGTTGGTGCTATGCTGTCAATTCTAGCCTTGCGGCCGATGGCAATTCTGAGTTATGCCAGGACGCCATGCCCTATGGCGGCGCTCTTGCCTCCTTTCTCCACCTACGATTTCTCTCCCTCAAACCCTTCTAACCAACGGACACAGATATACCGTCAGCCTCTCTTCCGAAATCACCCTCCTCCGGCATCGAATCTCCCTTTGCTCGTTGCAGTTTCTCCCTCCCCAATCCTCTGCGCGTTCGTGACTCCGTTTATGCGTCTTCCTTTGTCCTTCGCACTCGTACCTTAGTCTTTAGCTCTCTGTCTCTCTCGCTCTGTCTCCCTCTTTCTCTCTTGCTCTTACGCGCGAAATGTACGTGCAAACACGTATGTAGCTTCCACTTTCCACCCCCTTCGTATAAACCACCCTCTCGCCCTTCTCCACATATTCCGAGCCCGTACATCACACACTCAGTCTCTCGCAAGTACGTGTCTGAGTCTCGAAGCCTCGCGATTATACGTCCCTCTGTACTTTAACATTGTTTATACGCGGCCCTCTGTTGCCCGTATATGGACGATTCTATAATGCAACCCCCCTCGTTACACGGGATATATATCACCGCGCATTGTCTGAATAACTTGGAGAGAGAGAGAGAGAGAGAGAGAAAGAGAAATGCGGATTCGAGGGCAGGAAAGTGGGAATACCGAACAGTCAACCCCTTATTGAACGGACCCTTATCCAAATCTCCAACGAAAATTCTAATTTTTCAAATTTTTCAATCTTTAGTCTTGGAGATGCCAAAAACCTTTTCCATCTTCACATCTATGATTGAATCTTTTTTGTATATTTTGTTGCTTTCAATTTGTTCTTTGATCCGCTGTTCCAACCTTCTTTTTAATCTGGACTTGGGAGTTCTTGGACATCAGGTTCATATTTCGATGAAGGCTCTCGATTAGAGATTTAATATTTATTTTAGTTTAGATTATTCTGAAAGTTTTTTTGAAACTAAGATGGTTTTCAAACCAATTTTAATTTTTTTACAGTGCGTTCCAGACTACCACGAAATCATCAGTTTTTTAGTACAAGATGAACACATTTTTCTGTCACCACATATAAAGTTAGGTCTTATAAAGAACTTTGTTAAAGCTATGAACAAGAATGGTTAAGGCTTTTAGTACCTCAAAACAAAATTTTTCCATACCAGTGAAACGAAATTGAAAGAAGGGATTTTTATAAGCCCACAAATCCGAGAGCTCGTGAAGAATGGAATTTTAAATTCGAAGTTGAACAAAGTGAAAAATAGAGCGTGGGTAGCTTTTAATCGAAATGTGGCATAATTTCCTAGGAAACAAAAACGAAAGCTAATAACTTCGAAGTAACCATTCAAGAAATCCTTTTTGCTTATGAAAGCTCTGAAATCCAACATGTCCATTAACGCACATTGATGTGAATTCGTACGTAGTTCGTCAAGTTCGTCATCATTATCAATAACATTGAAGTCATTTTGGGCAAATGATATCTCAAATTTGTTCATAATTTCATTTCTTGGCTTCCTTCTTGTTCGGTTTAGAAATTTTTTAGGGGTTAAGATGGAATAGCCAAATCGAAGTCCATTCCTTTTTCATAGCTTAATTCCGGCTTAACTCGAAATCATTCATTATTCATATTCGCTGTATTATCACAGATTCTTACGTAACTCGTGTTTCCCAATCGATAATATTGAAGTCGTCTCGGACAAACTGGGTTCTTGATTACCCTTAGAATGTCATTTTTTATAAGGAAAATATTTTATGCTCCTTCGAATATATTCTTTTTTCGTCTGTTTATTAATGGGCTTTGATATCTTTTTTGGGTATGAATGGCAAGAAAGATCGAAATTCATCCCTTTTTCACGACTCAATTCCGGTATATCGCGGAATTATTCATTTTTTATATTAGCTACATTATTCTCGATTCTTACGTAACTCATGCTTCTCAATCGATAACATTAAAATTCCGGAGAAAATTGAATTATTTCGCAGGCGAGAGTTTCTCTTCGACTGGGCGCAGTTTCTCTCTTTACCGGTGCTGCCTCTCTTTCCCTCTACTCGTTGCTGCTGGCTATTGCTACATTATAGATTTACATTCAGTAACGGTAGCTCCTGCCGAAGTACAGACGGAAGGAGAGGGGATCCTATATATCCCGGGACCATAAGCGTGTACCTTTGACGAGTCATTAAGAATTGATTCCCTTAGGCGAGTCCGGCAAGGTTCCCGCTTCCTATCTTTCTCTTCCTCAGCTACCGTACTTCTCGCGCTCAAAACCCAATCATGAATGCGATCGAACGGATCTTTAATCCCTTGCTCGTGTCAGCTCGCTCCGAATCATAATACTTTCTTTGCATTCAATCTTCGCGATAAGAGGACACTCCAAAAATACTCGATTCTACATTGCTCTTCACGAATATTGAAAAAATTATTCTCAAAATCGAAGACATTTTTTCTATCAATTAAAGAAAGAGGAGAGATTTTAATTGATTTGAGAGCAAACCAATTCTCTTCCATTCAGCGATAATTATTTCCGTTTAATTAAAAGCATCGAGAGCGAAACTATTAGCGGGGTATAATTTTATCCTAGGTATAGGAAATAAGAGTGATTATCGAATAATATTGAATCGGCATACATATTTTTATATCGTAACGATACGACAAAAGGGTCAAGTCCGGATTAATTATGGATTCTAGTATTTTTCTACGTTTCTCCCTCCCTTACTCTCAGCGTCCGTCGCGCGTTCAATATTTCAAGGATCGGGACACACAGCACGCGAAATGGTCTCGTGATTGCATTATTTAAGGGACAAGAGAGAAACTCACGGGAAAAGTGAATGAGCGAGAAAGAGGAGGAAATCGTGCGCCTCTCCTGTCTGTGTTCGCGTTTGCACGAGTCCGTATACATCTCGAGAGCGGCATCACACGAGTCCTCAAGTATTTACGAGCGGGGAGAAGCCTCGCGCGCGGTCCATTGGGAAATCTTAAAATATATTTTATTCCTTTCCGACTGTTGCTACACTTTCCCGTTTGCAACTTTCAGCGTTTGCTATTCTCGGATATGCACAATTAAAAAAAATGCCAGTAAAAATATTCTCGATTTATTTAGTCACATTCATGTATATTGGATTTTCAAATCTATGTTATTTATATAGTATTATATATTATGTGTACCTCAGTGTCTTGTGTATCATATTCTATACAGTATCGAATGAATATTTTCCATGTATATGAAAAGTGCAGGAAATCAGGAACCGTAAAAATAAATCCTAAACCTTTTTTTTCCGAAACTTTACGGAATCCGAACGTAAAAATATTTTTATGAAAATCAACGTGAAATCGCTCCCGCGCTACCCTCACCCCCCTCTCTCTCTCACATCTACTGACAAATCGATACGAGTTTCTTCTTTTTCACGAATGAGAAAAAGTCTCGAGAAGTTTTCAGACTGCCGGTATGAAATATTTTCATGGAAATAAATGTAAAACGTAAAATATAGCTTCGCGTAGCCCGAAACTTCGCTACGAAAATATCTATACATTAACGTCTATCTATATATACGTGCGCTCGTATATAAATGTAATATACATATAAAAATAGCGAAGAAATACGCAGTACGTATATTCCCCGCGTGCTCTCGTGGATATATTAGTGTTTTTCAGTTTCTTCGCAACACAGCTCGCAACGTCCGTTCCCCGAGCCTGGGAATATGAATCATTTATCAGTCTTCTATATATTCTCCCTTCCTCTCCCTCGCATCTTTTAGATATATTTTTTCATACATTTTCCCACTATATATACATTTATTTAAATATATAATTTTATACTTTCCTAAATATATCAATGTATACATACACAAATATGTATGCACACTTCCCAAAATGAGGTATTTAATTTAAATAATTAAAGTATATAATAAAAAATGAAAATATTTTTTAGTCATGAATACGGAAAAAGGGAAGAAAAGCGACGAGGGGAGAGAAAAAGGGGTATAACAAAGTCAGAGTCGCTGCGGGGATGTTCCGAGACTCTTCGCGATATTCGAGGGTCATGAGGGGAGGAATGAAGAGAGAGAGAGATGGAGGAAAAATTCCAATTTTTCACCCTCGAATAAAATTATTATTGACGAATGAGTAAGCGAGATGGCTGGCCCGATGTACAGAGAGAACCGGATCGCTTCTTTTTTTTCTCTCGCCCTGGCGCCCTCTCTGTCTCACACCCCCATAAACTCCTGCTCGGCGTTAGTAACTCCGAAGCTCGGGAAAAGCAACCCCTCCTCCTATCCTCTCCTCTCTTCCTCCCCCCCCCCCCCCCCCCCCCCCCCCCCCCCCCCCCCCCCCCCCCCCCCCCCCCCCCCCCGCCTC